>PITA01023408.1:0-28215 GCA_004023965.1 Spilogale gracilis
TTTTTTTTTTTTTTTTGCCTAAAGAATAGGCTTTCAGCTCTGGCTCCATGTGCAGAATCACCTGGAGAGCTTTTTAAAAAATATGGTTGCCCGGGGCCCCTGGGCAGCTCAGTCAAGAGTCTGCCTTTGGCTCAGGTCATGACCCCAGGGTCCTGGGATGGAGCCTTGCATTTTGCTGCTTGCTCAGCAGGGAGCCTGCTTCTCCCTCTCCCTCTGCTTCTCCCTCTCCCTCTGGCCACCACTCCCCCTGCTTCTCCCTCTCCCTCTGCCTGCCACTCCCCCTGCTTGCACCTGCTCTCAGAAAATAAATAAAATCTTTAAAAAACTGTGTCATTGCCCACGCCTGTGACCAGGCATTGTTAGTGCCAGGGTTCCCCAGGGGATTCTCACGTGTAGCGGGGGCCGGCAGTCACTGCCCTGCAGCACCCCCGCACTGCAGGTGAGAGCCGCATTCGCACCAGCGGGGGTGGGAAAGACCCTGCGTTGCCATGTGTTGTCTACTCACACAGCACCAGCAGAGGGCATACAGAGCAAATGCGTTGTTCCATCCCCTTATTCTGCAGCCCGAACCACAGATCTTCACTTGATCACCCAAGGGCTCTCGCAGCACACCAGGGGGCCATACCCGGGAGATGTCCAGGCACACCTGTGCTCAACCCCTGCGGATTCTGGTAGATGCTGGGGTATCTGGTTTTTGTCTTTTTTTTTTTTTTTTAAGATTTTATTTGAGAGAGAGAGAGCACAGAGAGGCAGAAGGAGAAGCAGACTCCCCGCTGAGAAGATTCTGATGTGGGACTTGATCCCAGGACCCTGAGATTATGACCTGAGCTGAAGGCAGGAGCTGAACCAACTGGACCACTCAGGTGCCCCTGGGGTGTCTCTATTTTTATGATTCCTAGGTAATACCAAGGCATCCTGACTTTTGAGAATCACTGGGATTTACCTTCCTGAAAGCCGTGCGGGTGACAGAGTGTTTTCTCAGGAGATACAAATGGTCTTTGGAGTCAGGTGGTGGATATACTGGCGATCCCCCCACTTGGACGACAATGCCCAAATAATCATCTAAAACTGAGTGTCTTTTATTTTTTTAAATATTTTATTTATTTATTTGACAGAGAGAAACACAGCGAGAGAGGGGACACAAGCAGGGGGAGTGAGAGAGGGAGAAGCAGGCTCCCCGCCGAGAGGGAGCCCGATGCGGGGCTCGATCCTGGGTCTCCAGGACCATGACCCGAGCCGAAGGCAGTCGCCCAACCAACTGAGCCACCCAGGCACCCCTTGAGTGTCTTTTAGTAGGTAACGTGGGTGGATACATGTTGGTAGAACCATACTATAGACTATTACATGGCCCTTAGAAAGAATGATTTTGGGAGGCGCTTGGGTGGCTCAGTGAGCTGAGCATCCAACTCTTGGTTTTGGCCCAGGTCATGGTCTCCTGGTCGTGATACTGAGTCCCGTGTCAGGCTCCATGCTCAGTGAGGAATCTGTTTGAGTTACTCTCTCTCTCTGCCCCCTCGCACCCTGCGCACACTCTCTCTTTAAAATAAATACATCTTGGGTGCCTGGGGGCTCAGTTGGTTGGGCGACTGCCTTCGGCTCAGGTCATGATCCCGGAGACCCGGGATCGAGTCCCATATCGGGCTCCCTGCTCCACGGGAAGCCTGCTTCTCCCTCTGTCACTCCCCCTGCTTGTGTTCCCTCTCTGGCTGTGTTTCTCTCTGTCAAATAAATAAAATCTTTAAAAAAAATAAAAAAAAATAAAATAAATACATCTTTTGGGCGCCTGGGTGGCTCAGTTGGTTAAGTGAATGCCTTCAGCTCAGGTCATGATCCCAGGCTCTGGGGATCGAGCCCCACATCGGGCTCCCTGCTTGGAGGGAAGCCTGCTTCTCCCTCTCTCACTCCCCCTGCTTGTGTTCCCTCTCTAGCTGTATTTCTCTCTCTCAAATAAATAAAATAAAATAAATACGTCTTTTTTTAAAAAAAGAATGAAGTGAACTATATCTCCTGATGTGGAAAGGTAACCATAGGGTAATGACAAGTGGAAAAAGCAAGTCACAGAACAGTATAGTTTCGTGTGGTCTTATTTTTGCATTTGGACAAACCCTGTAGATTTTAATTTGTTCACAGTGGTTACAGTTGGGGGTGGGGCAGGTGGACAGGATGGAGGGAAGACGTTTACGTTAACTTTATAACCTTCTAATAACGATAAAGCATGTTGTCCGCCTTAACAAATGAAAAGTGCCGTAAAAACCAAGGTCGCTTTCAAGTCGGCTTTCTAGATGAAGGGAAGTTTCTCCACCGTGAATTCCCATTGGGGACCTGGAAGCTGAGCTGACGTTGGGAAACATTCAGCCGTGGAGATCGTTGGTGACATGGTCATGTCTGTCCCTTCCAGAGTGCTTTTCCTGTCGGTCTGCTGAGAACCGTCTGGACCTCCGGGGCTGAGTATAATTTCGCTGCAGGGAATGGGGTGGTCTGTACCACATTGGTTTCCATACAGTACTGGCTAGGGCCTGTATACCCCCTGCAAAATTCAGATGTTGCAACGTAACCCCCAGTGTAGTGGTGTTTGGAGGTGGGGCCTCTGGGAGATGATTAGGGTCCCCAGGATGGGATTAGGGCCCTTACAAATAAAGAGGCTTTCTGTTGTATGCCCCTAGGAAGGCCGTGTGAGGACATAGGGAGGAAGAGGTCCTAAGAACCTGACCATGGACTTCGAGCCTCCAGAACTGTGAGAAGTACATGTTTACGTTTAAGCCTTCCAGTGTATGATTATTGGGGAGGTCATCAAGAGGACATGATGTCACTTGACCCTCAAACGGGCCCCGGGCAATTGAAGGCTCTTTGCCCCCTCCCCTGTCCTTGGAATGTCGATTCCACCTGACTTCTTCTCTGTTTCTGGAAGGTGCTGAAGGACAAAGCCTTGACTTAGTGGCTGTTGAGTCCATCTGCACCGTGGACACCACCAGGGAAGGCCTCCATATACACTCTTAGGATTGTGGCAGGTGAGTGCCGTGAGCTCCTCCCCCTGCAGCCTTGTGAGTTAAGTCCCCTTGTTTATTACCCCTGCCTCTGCCCGTGTGCGGTGGCTTGCCTCTGTCACCAGTCTCGCCCTGCCCTCTATGTATGGGGGCCAATTCCAGTTTCCACCCAGGGAGCTCACAAGGGGGTTGTAAGCCGAGAGCGGTTTTCTGTCCTAGCCACCTGAGCACACAGCTGTGGTCCCCTAGAGCATAGTGAGGTCGGCACTAGCCAGGGACATTCATCACAGTGGGCACAGCTGGGAGCTGGTGTCCTACCTGCCCTGCTTATCAAAGATAAGGCTTCTGTCGTTCAAAGACCACGTTGAGTGCACTCCCCAGTGCCGATCTGATGGGCTTTGCCATTTGCTAGGGTGGGGGGCGTTCTGGGGTAAACTGCTCAGATGGCCGGGGTGGCAGCTTTCGTTTGCTGCTGTTTTGGGACTTCAGGACTCGTGAGTCCCCACATGGAAAGCAACAGGGTCCCTTTGAACCCCAGGCAGAGTCCAACTTTTATGGCCTTGTTTTGATCCTGTGGCATTCAACTGTAAAATCCTGCCCCGTTAATCAGGCAGGGTCCATACCATCTGTCGGCGTTTGCACCAGCTCTGGTGACAAAACATCCATTTCCCTGATTAACAGCTGAGATACACTCCGGGATCGGTTGGGCTTGTATCCGTTTCAGGAAGTACACTTAATATCTACGCGTGGGAACTTAACCTTGACAGAAAGAGATGGTTCTTTGGAACCATATGCGAGACGCTGTGTGTTCTGCCGTGTTGTGGCTGTGTGACCAGTTACAGACGTTCTCTCTGTGCCTTGGGTTCTTCATCTGGGAAGCGGTGATGACCGCAGCACCCAACGAGGCTGGTTGGGAGGACGGACTTACTACTTGGAATACACTTAGAACTAGTACTGAGTCCAGGGGGCACTTGGAAAGTGCTAGCGAGCACTACTGTTGGCGCCCGTCTCTTTGCCACGGAGGCTTGGAGAGGTGAAGTGACCTGCTCAAGGTCACCCAGCTAGAAAGCAGCAGAGTTATTAGGTCATTGCTCTGCAGCATCCTGCCTCCCCAGCACCAAAGGAGAACAGAAAATAGAAAGCAGGGTCTGTTTTTAACAGTATTGGACCTTGAGGTTTTGGTGCCTTCCACCACCCACTTTAGGAAGTTATGCTAAGAGCACACACGAATGCCGGCTAGTTCAGGCTGACTTTCCACGGCGGGTGGGCTGGCAGCTGGGTCGGCCACGGGAAAGCCCTGGCGTGGAGGACAGCCCCTGCCCCAAATCGATCCTAGGGCGACTGCATGTGTGTGCACGCACGTCTGTTTCTACGCCCACAGACCACCTCTCATACACCTGTGTGTTTCAGAGCCTGGCTTCCAGGCAGTTCCCCCTAACGTCTTTGAGCTTGTTTCCTCATCTTAAAAATAGACATACTGGTGCGTAGCTCGTAGGCTTGTCAGGAAAACCGTAAAGCCCCCACAGAAGATGTTTGGACAGAGTAGATGCTCAAGAAATGATAACTGTCATTACTAGATGTGATTATTTTAAAAACACATTTAATGGTAAATCTTGCCTTCCAAGATAATTCTCTTATAGACATGTTGAGAGTCCAAGGTGGAAGTAACCTGGAAAACTATGGGATCCACACATTGGCTTTACAGGTGAGAAAAGTCAGAGCCGCACAGGGTCACTGATGGGGCTGGGGGGCATTAGTGAGGCGGGAGCCCACGATTCCCGTTCCAGGTCGGGCCACCAAGTCACCCTGACTGGTCTCTCGGCCTCACCATCCTTCACAGGAGGGCTCAGAGTGGTGGGTGACCTCCCCCCGGCACCACAGTGTGGAAACGCTGTCCCTCTGAGCAGGGCGGGCAAGGGCCTGTTTCTTGGTCCGGCCTCTGGCTCAGGTGGTCTCTGGTGCTCTCTCGGACCACAGCACAGCCTGCCCTCACCCTGCCTTCGTGCCCCCCAGTTGGCCTTGCTCTCGGGCTGGACTGCGCCCCGTCCCTCCTCTCAGTCACTGGAGCAGTTCCCACTTGACCTCGAAGATGGAACTCAGGGGCGTGGCTTCCACCCAACCTGAGACCTGCACTTCGTGCCCCCAGAGCACTGGGGTCTGCCCGTACTCCAGTCCCTACGCTGGCCTGCTGTGACCTCTTCCCCCCAGCACAGGAGCTGAGTGTAAGGACCACGCCTGGTCCACCCCTGTGCCCCTGCCACATGGTAAGTCCTCCATGAACTCTGGTGAAGTCAATGTCCTCACAGTGCTTCCTGAGCCTGGGGCCGACCGATGCAGACAGAGTCCCCCCCAAGGCCCCCCTCGGCGGTATAGGACAGGTGTTTAATATGTATTTGTCAGACGCTGACTTCACTAAACTGTTTCCAACCCCAGAAAGGCCACATTCATGCTGATGCTTCCGTTATAAATTTTTTTAATTAAGAATACGATTAATGCAGGAAACACTTAATTCGCAGAATTGTGCATATGGTCATCAGTTACATTGTGACATATTAATCTCTTTATCAGTTATTGGCACTGTCAACAGAATACTGTAAACAAGATCACTTTGAATGTGTCAGTCTGTGGTGCTCCCTAGCTGGGATTTTCTACCATGAGCTAATGTATGGTGTGTGTGTGTGTGTGTGTGTGTGTGTGTGTGTATGTGTGTATGTGTGTGTGTATAGAGAGAGATACACAGGTCTATTAATGTACACAATTTTGCATGGTTACTGAGTGTCAGTAAAAATTATAAAAAAACACCCATTTATAATAAAAGTGAGGATGTGCTAAGACTTGCTATTACAGGACCTTGTTTTCTGTGAAAGTAACCAGACTTGCTAGAGATAGTTAACTAAAGTCTATGGCACTGATGGGAGATGGAGTCATTCCCAGACCGCTGGCGACAGACGCACTCCACGGGCCCCGCCCTAGTCAGCCACCTGTCGGCTGGGCTCCCCATTTTTATGTACCTCTTGAGCCCCGCCCAGAGTCTTTTCCTTGAACTTCTTCCAGCTATACCCCCACCCCCAAAAGAGGATGCCTCAGGAACTCAGGTGATGCCCTGAGCCAATAAGAGCATGCTGAAAGATGGCTTAAAAAGTTTTACGAGAAGTGTTCCCTTGGTAAGGAGTGAATAAGTGTGGAAATGAGTTCACAGGTAAAATGATTTCATTTCTCTATGATTGCCCCATGAGAGAACAAAATACTTAGAGCCGCTCTCTCCACTGAAGAGAGTTGAGTTTCTGGTTGTGCCCTGGCTTGAAAACCTTCTGGACTCTGGGAACCTTACCGCCCGTTTACACCCAGTGCTAAAGTTCTCCAGAGAAAGCCTGCGTATGCCAATAAACGAACTTCGGTTTGGTTTGCATCTGGCTTGTTTGTTAAATAAGGCCTTGAATCTTGGGATATTGCCTGTGGAATCTGGGAAGGTGTGAGACCGTGAACGGACATGTCTTTGAACGTGCTGTCCCCCTTTCTGTGACACTCCTCCTTGCCTCGTCTGCTTGGAGAACTCTTGCTGCTTCTACCAAATCCCGCTCAAATGGTACTTTCTCCCCGAAAGCTCCTGAGCCTGCCTGGCACTCCCTCTGATTTCCTGACGTTCCCATCCCTCTGTCACAGCACTTGCCACTCGGTTTGGATTGCTGGTTGAAGAGTCTGTTGTCCCTTGACAGCAGGGACCATGTTGTACTCCTGGTGCTTAGCGCTGGTCCTGGGATAGGGGAGGGACTTACGAAAGTTCCGTGAAGGAATGACAGAATAAACAGATGAATGTACAGACGGGTGGTATGCTGCACAAAGAAAGGGGGCAGCCGCCTCCGTTCAGCTGACAGAGCAAAAAGCCCTACTCTGACACAAGTCCTTCTGAAAAGCCATGGTTAGCATAGACCACAAGATGCGGCATGTGCCGGAATCCGTGGATCTGATGGCGTCTGTTAAGCACGCAAGTGCCTTGCCTTCTCTACAGACACAGGTCGAGGACCACTTGGAAGAGTGGAAGCAGAAAAGAAACTACCGTCCCCAGTTCACAGTCTTTGGGTGATTAGTTATTAGAAGAACAAAGTGCCAAACTGAAAATCTTACTGTGTCCAGCTCCCGAGACAGGCAGGCAGCGGGAGGCGGAGCGCTTCCCTCGGGGCCCGTGAGGCTGCCCATTCAGCACCACGCCACCGCCACCGCTGCGGGACAGCCGGAGGCTGTCGGGAGGGGCCTCAGAAGGCCACTCGGCTCCAAGACTGTCTCGCATCCAGAAGAGGCCCCACGGCCTCCGCCACCATCCAACTCGGCATTTAACTCGGTCAGCTACATCCCCGTCTGTCAGGAAAACCTCTAGTCTGGCGTGGTAAGTACAAGGAAAGCACCTGGAACCGATAGGCAATCTTTTCTGCACGGCGTTCTGGTGCCTTGAGTTCCCGGTGCTTCCCTCAAGAAGAAGTCTAGCTCAGCGACTGGTTCCCCAGGCGGGAGCAACTTTGCTCAACTCTGCGGTCCAGCGAGGGCTGCCCAGCGTGGAGCAGGGGTGGATGAGGAGTAGAGAAAGAGCCCCCGGGCGAGGGGTCCACAGGTCAGACCCCAGATGCCCTAAGAGACAGGAGGAGGTGGCTCTGCTGCCCCAGGCCCCGGGCTTCCACTCCCAGGCGACTGGCTTGTGCTTCTGACCTTTGGGCTCCTGTGTATCCCCGTGAATGCTCAGGCTGCTGTCCCCCCCCACACACACACAAGAGGACTGGGATCACATTTAACAGAAGGGACAGAGCTGGGGGAACGGAAGGTGGTAAGTAAGAAGTGTGGGTGACGCCACTCAGAGAGTCCCCTAGGCCAAGCCCTGTCAAGGACGGAATTCACAGTTTAGAGGATCCCCAGATGCACTGAGCGAGCCCCTCCCGCACTGCAAGCTCCAGCCGAATGTTCTCACTATCCTAGCCTTCGCTGAACTGTGCACGGCACCTGCTCAGAGCTCCAGGGCCGGGTGGGATGGGGACAGCATGCCTGTCTGCATCGGGTGAGGGGGGCCCACATCCTTGATCACATGATATGGCACTCAAGAGGGACCGGAACCCAGACATCCCAGCCAGCAGTCCGAGAGCAGCTGTCATTCCCTTGCCTGGCTTCCAAAGCAACTGTTGGGGTCAAGGTGGGCACATGTATGGCCAGGACCCTCACGGTCCTGCCGAAGACGATGTCCAGGACTTACGCAGACTTTCTGGGCTGAGACCCATGTACGTCGTTGGCTCTGCAGGGAGGAAAGGCAAAAGCAGCCCCTCCCGCCCGTCCCCTCCCCCCCGAAGCCACCACAAACATCCCCTCCCACAAAGAACCCTTCAGTTTATGCATTCGCCTCTGATACTTTAAGTGAAAACATGAATTAGGCAAACTAATCAATTTAACAACAGTTGAGATCGGGGCTTTCTCAGTGTAGTGGAAATGGCTTCTTTACTTGAAGTCTGCTAAGATGTCGCTGAAAATATTGAGGAACAGGTGTGCGTGGTGATCCCTGAAGACCAGAGTGGGGCGGAACCGAATGGATTTGTCCCCGCAGCCTCCCAACACCACGCCTGAAAGCAGAAGCAGGAGGGGAGTCAGTGGCCTGGGCTCAGGGCCATGCCGTGGCCACCGGGCGGGGGCTGCCTGCAGCACATCTTCCTTCCATCCAGCTTCCGTCTGTCCTTCCATCCCACCAGCTGTTCTCTCTCTCCCTCCCACCTTCCCTCCCACCTCGAATGCCTGCTCTGCTGCCCCTGAACCAAGCCTGCTGAGACCTGCCTTCCAGAAACTTGTGGGAGGGTCAGGAAGGAAAGAAGCAAACAGGGAAATGATCAGGTGCAGGCAGGCTGGAAGTAGGTGCGAGGGGCAGAGCTGTCGCCAGGGAGGGTTGGGCCTGCTGATTTTAAAGGCTGTCTTCAGCACCGACTAGCTGGGTGTCCTGGCCTCAGAGTGCCTCAGAGTGCCCCCAAAACTCAGCTTTCTCTTGTTAAAGAGGAGGCGAATTACCCCTGCCCCTCAGGAATTCTAAGTTGGAGCAGTGAAGGGGCCATGTCTATGCTTGACCGGTCCCCAGGCCCTCAGGTCACACACTTTGACCCCCCTGCACCTCTGCCATGGCTTCCCATACTCAGGAGGAAGCTGGGACTCTTGAATGGGCTCCACAGGCCCACAAGACGTGGGCCTGGTGGCTGCTCCGCACACTCCATTCCGGAGGCTTCTCTGCCTCTGTGGGCTCTGTTCTGCCTCAGGTAATCGCACATGTCCCTCCCTCTGCCCGAATGCCCTTCCCACCTTCACCTGGCCAGCCCTGGCTCATCCGGCTAGACTTACAGTAAAATACCTCTTCCTCAAGGAAGCCTCCCCCCGATTTCCTCATCTTGATACTGCCCCCCTGCCCAGTGATATTCCATCCTTAGCTCCCTTTTCTCCTTAGGGTGCAGAAGTGCAACCGATGGTTTATGAAATGCTGTCTCACATGTTCCCTTGATGCTAGACCATGAGCTCCTTGAAGGAAGGGCCCCCATGGTCTAGTTCCTTCATCATCTCAAGTCTCTCCTTTGTTGGTGTAACTCACCTCAGTGAATATCTATTGGGAATGAATAAGGAAATCCCACTGGCCACTGTTCCTTCTTCTGAGAAAGAGCATTCAGACTGTGTACAGCCTCTCGAACCCCCTGCCGCCCTGTGCCCCGCAGTGCCCTCCCCAGGTGACCTGGGTGCTGGATGCAGGGACCGGGATGCAGCTCAGCTTCTGTCCTGTTCACTTACCTTTGTTTCTGGCCATTAAAATGAGTTTATTCCGTATGGTTTCATCGGGAGTGTCAAAGGAGCAAAAGGTGCCTCGTCCTCTCACCCTGCTGATGAACTGGGGGTACCGGGCCTGCAATGGGGGGAAAAGGCCTCATCAAAGCCCGTCACCAGGGCAGCAGCTGGGCTGTGACTGCGGCTCCTCACATACCCCCGAGGGTCTGGCCTTTGGGCTTTGGCAGCTCTGGCAGGGAGGCTGCGGGGTGATGGGCTCTGGCTCTGACACGGCCAGTCCTGAGTCCAAAACTTGCTCTTCCTCTTTCTCCTGAAGCACCCTGGGGCCAGTCACATAAGTGGCCTGTGCCTCAGTTTCCTCTTCCATAAACTGAAGGATGTAAATTCTCTTGCCCCCACGGGCCATGATGGGAATTTAGTGCTCAGAGGACGTTAGCTATCTTTATCAGCACTTCTAGAAAAGCTGTGATTCTGGTAGGAAAGGAAGCGTATCCTCACTCCAGGCTTTGAGACTGGGTGCTGGGTTGAACAGCGCTCCCCACCCCAGATTCATGTCCACCTGGAACCTGGGAATGTGACCTTATTTTGAAGTAGTCTTTGCCGATGCAATTAGGAGGTCACACTGGATTACGGTGGTCCTAACTCCAAGGATTGGTGTCCTTACCAGAAGGAGATCTGGACAGAGACATGGGCAGACAGGGGAACAACAGAGGCACAGGCCGGAATGCGCACCCCCAAGCCAGAGGTCGCCCCGGATTGCCGGCCACCACCAGAAGCCGGGAGAGGTGTGGGGTGGCTTCTCCCTCCGTGCCTCCAGAGAGAATCGCTTCATGTGCCACTGTCTCGATTTCAGACTTCTGGTCTCGAGAACAGTAAGAGAACCAACTCTTGTTTTAAACCACCCAGCTTGTGGCCATATGTTCCAGCAGCCCAAGGACGCTACCGCAGTCACTTGGCATGGAGGATCTTGGCTCTTCCCCGCTCCATCGTTTACGCAGAGGAAGGACAATCCACAGGGCTTGCGTGACCCCAGATAATCTCAGGGCAGGGGCGCCTGCTGGCTCCGTCAGTTAAGCATCCGACTCTTAATGATCTCAGGGTCATGGGATTGAGTCTCTCTACCCCTCTGTCACCCCTGCCCCTGCCCCCTGCCCGTGTGCACTTGCGCTATCAAATAAATAAATAAATCTTAAAAAACATAATCTCTGGGCAGTGGGGGCAGAGCTGAGAGGCACATGTCATCTCCCTGGAGGAAAGTGGAGATGAAGCCACACACTCTGGTGGGAATGAGGGCCCATGTGGGTGCCAGGTGTTCATGTGCATGGCCCTCCAGCAGAGGAGGGCCCATTTGGTCTTCATAGGTAGGGAAACTGAGGCTTGGAAGTCACTCTGCTTGTCCAGGCACCTGCTGACTGGCTGGAGAGTCTCAGCTGTTCTCACAGCCACTTCACCCCTTCAACGTCTGGGCCACCCAGGTGCCCCCAGAACATGGACTCTGAAGTCCACCAGGATCAGGTTCCAACCCCACGGGTGCCACATGGGAGCTATGTCACTTTGGACAAGCGAATGGCCCCTCCACACCTCAGTTCCCTCATGCGTAATGTTGGGATAGTAATGGTGGCTACACTCACATCGCTGCTGGACTGCACCCCACGGGTGTGAGAGCCCCTGTTCCAGGCCGGGCATGCAGCAGGCACTCAATAACGGGGGCTGTTCCCACTACTGACCAACCGCCACCCCTGCCATCACCCCTTGGTGGTATAGCTCAGGTCATGGGCGACTGGGCCCTCCAGCTCCCGGCCAAAGGGCTCATTGTGACTGTCAGCTGGGGAGGGTCCTGAGCTGGTTGTGCTCCCACAGGCCCCTCCCCATCTGAGAGTGTCCCCTGTGTGTGTGTGTGTGTGTGTGTGTGTGTGTGCGCGCGCGCGCTGCGCGCGCTTCAGTGCGGGAAAATGTCGGGCAGGGAGCACGACATCACAAAGACAAGCGATGATAACCAAGAGCTGTGCCAGACGGCTAGGGCAGGCGGAGCCGTGCTGTGTGTGGAAGGTCTGGGCTGGGTCTCCAAGGTTTAGAGGATACAAAATCCCACAGGGACTATTTTCTGTACTGACGGCAGGCAGGCTGACATCTTCCTATGGACGTGATGGGTTAAGTAAAATACATTACCAACTTTGCCTCCTTCCTTCTTACTGTCCGTCTGCTTACCAGAACGTTTAAAATCACTTCTGTGGCTGGTGCCGTTAGGCAGAGCTGCTGCGGAGTGGTATGTGTGAGGACAGTAGTGACAAGTGACGAGGTGATGTGTCGGGGGGAATGTGAGTGGGTGTGTGGGCAAGGCTTCCCGGGGGACAGATGCCTGGACTTCAGAGAGCTGGGAACTGGGAGTGGGGGACGGACAGGCCCGACGGAAACAGAGGGCTCGGATGGTGCCCTGAAGCCCTGGATGGGGGACTGGCGGGGGTACCTGGAGGTCCAGCAGCCCCGTCAGCAGGGCCTTCCCAGCCTGCGCAGCGTTGTTCAGCAGGTCCTCCCGCTTGATGATGTTGACCACCTCGGCCAGCAGCAGGTTCTTGGACGGGTCCCCCAGCCAGGTGTTAAAGATCCGGTACGGCTGGAATGAGGCACAGGGTGTCGGAAGGGTTCACACACAAGCACACCCTGGAGGGGCCCCGCTCCCCCAGACACATGTGTCCCTCCTTAGGGGGAGAGAAACTAGCCCAGAGAGCATCTGCCAAGGCCAGGGAGGGTAACACACGTCATCTCACTGAATTCTTTTCTGAAACAACCACCCTCTCTAGCTAGCTGCTAGTGTTCTGGAGACCAAGTTGGCCCATGCCCTGGGCAATCCCTCAGTCCTGGGGCAACGATGACAGTTGGCCCTTAACTGCTATCATCCTCATTTTATAGAAGAGGAGTCAAGGTTCTGAGAGGTTAAATGATTTGTCCTGGAAAATATAGGTGGTGAGTCAGGAGTGGATTGATGGCAGTCTGACTCACGATGACCACCGATTTATTCCTCCATGAATAATTCAGGTGTCAGTGCAGCCAAATAAAACACACTTCCAAGCCTCCCTCGCCGACAGGAGTGTATGGACATGTGACCAGATCTTAGTCAAAGTGTGTTAGAAACAGAAATGTTGTGGGATTTCTGGGAAGGCTGCTTTATAAAAACAGGAAGGGGGGGGGCGCCTGGGTGGCTCAGTTGGTTAAGCAACTGCCTTCAGCTCAGGTCATGATCCCGGAGACCCGGGATTGAGTCCCACATCGGGCTCCCTGCTCGGCGGGAAGCCTGCTTCTCCCTCTCTCACTCCCCCTGCTTGTGTTCCCTCTCTGGCTGTGTTTCTCTCTGTCAAATAAATAAAATATCAAAAAAAAAAACAAAACAGGAAGGGGGCCTTTTTCCGTCCTACTGCCTAGAACTGATATGTGATGGCTGGAGCTCCAGCAGTGATTTTTGGATCATGAGGCAATCTTGATGGTAAAAAGCACATACAGGAATAGTGGAAGAAAAGATCCTGGGCCCCTGATAAGTAAGTGTGTGTGTGTGTGTGTGTGTGTGTGTGTGTGTGTGTGTGAATGAGAACCCCTGTGTATATCTTTAGGCAGGACAGTGTAGTGGTTTAGAGCATGGGCTCCTCATTTGAATCCTGGCTTTGTCACTGAATAGGCTATGTGACCTTGGACAACTTAACCTCTCCATGCCTGATTTTTCATTGGCAAAATAGAGAAAAATAACACCTACTTGGTTAGATTGCTTTAAGGATTAAAGGACACGAGAAGTACTGAGAACTGGACCAGATACAGAGCAAATGCTCAGTTAAAAGCAGCAACTATTGACAACATTACCATATGTGCACGCAGAAATCAGGAGACAGACAGTGGGGTGCGAGGAAGCTGCCCTGCACAGAGCTGGGTTATCACAACCACTGGTTAATTACACTGGTAAGCAGTGGGTGTAAGGGGCCCTATGTGATCTGGTAGGTGTCCACTCAGCTCCTGGTGTGGAGAAAGGAGTAGTGGTGAGCCAGCGTGGGTGGCTACTCACAGCATTGGGCCTGAACTCCTCCTTGTGGAAGAAGCCTCCGGTCATCATCTTCTTGCTGAAGGTCATCACGTCTGCGGGGTCGGCCAGGCCCCAGTGCTCGTGGGCCCAGAATTTGCCGGTGCAGCCCCCTCCTGTCTGGACCTCGTCCACCAAGAAGGCACAGCCATGCTGGCCAAGATCGGAGAGAAGGATCAACTCAACACCCGCCACCGCTGAGCAGCATCTAGCCACAGATGCGCTGCCCTTCTGGTCTGTGAGGCGGGCCCCCGCTCCTGGGCCGAGCAACTCCACTGGAGCTGGACCTGAACCTGTCCTCAGACTGCTGAGCTAGAACAGGATCGTAACATCAAGCTCACCCTGGACCCACGCCCAGCGAGGTCGCATTCAGCTTCAGGCCCCGAGTGAGTAGGTGGACATCCTCTGCGGGCCGGCGGTCCTGGCAGAGAGGCCCCAGTCCTGCCTCCCTGTCCCGTCTGCCATTTCCGCTCATGACCCCTACTGCTAGTTACTGAGTGTTTGTGTTTAGCACACCTCCTGTCTTACTGGTTGGATGTGCCAGCTGTACGTGCATGAGATATTTAACACAGGATATTAGTCTAGAGTCTGCTCACTTTGTGTCTGTGGAGTGTAGACCACACTGGGCTGAAAGATGAGGTGGGGTGTGTAGAGAGAAAAGGAGGAGGCTTGAGGCCTTCCCAGGCATCCATGGATTGGGAAAGTCCCTGTCTAACACTGCAGGGTGGGGGCTGGGGTGATATTTTAGGGACAAACTCCTGATCTTGCCCCTGCCTCCAGCGCCCCTACCTGTGCAGCCAGCAGGCAGCCTCTGACCATCTGGACATGCATGAGGACCTGATAGCTAAAGCTTTTCTCTGGAAAACCTGCTAGAGAGGGCCCATGGCCCCGACCAGCCCCGACCCCAGGCACTGACCTTCCTGGAGATGTCTCTCAGCTTCCGGAAGAAGTCATCAGACGCATGGTTGTCCCCACCCTCAGACTGGATGGGCTCCACGATGATCCCGGCCACCGTCTTCTTCTTTTTACGATATTTCACAATCAGGTCTTCCACCTGCATTCCCAAGGGCAAGTAACAATGGTTGGTGGAAGCCCTAGTAGGGCAGCATCCGCGGATGGGCAGGTGGTCCCCCCATGCCCCGGAGGTGATGCTGAACATATATTTGTGTGCACTTCTGGTGAAGACTGTGGCATCCATTCAGAGCTGCTCTTGTGGGTGGGAATGCGCCCTACTCGGGCCTGGCACTGGCACCTGCGGAGGAGAAACTAAGGACTCGGGCCACAGAAGGACTAAGTGAGACCACCCAGCACAGGGTCCGGCGTGTAGGGGACCCTGCCCCCACTGCAAATACAATACTACGGCTACTATATCGTGAGCATGATACTGGTAGGAGAGTCCTTTCTGTGCAGAATCTCAGATATATATTTGTTAAAGAAACAGTGATTTCTAGAAAAACTTCCATTACACATGTAGCTAAATATTTCTGTTGGATGGGGCTGTACATTCTCGTCTCTTTGCCACGAAGTACCCAGCACCTAGCACCTTAGCTTCACACACAGTCTGTGTTAATTATTAACTGACCAAAAAGGACGCCACGTCTAAAGGCAAACCAGCCTCGTTTGAGCTCAGATTCCAAACATGCAGCGTTTCCAGTGTCTTTTCCCCAGTGAAGACTCCTTCCAGAGTCTAACATGGAACCTAACAGGCAGAATAGATCGAAGGAGGACTGCTGGTTGTGGCAGACGCTCAACGTTGGGACGGCCCATCCTCAGTCCCTCCCCTGCCCCCCGCTGCAACCCCAGAGCAGCCCGAGGACCTGGGAGCAGACCAAAAAGTGGGGGACAACAGGGTCCTAGGCATCCACTTTTTCTATGGGCTGCCTGTATTCTCATAAAGCCTCTCTTGTTCTGCAGTCAGTGAAGCTTGTCCACAAAGAAACTTAAATGATATAGAAACCAGTACCAGAAATGGGGTGATGGATGCCAGGAGGTAAAATCAAGGTATCCCGTTCCTTTTCCCGGTGCGGAGCATGTGGGACATGAGGCTGCCCTGTCCCAGACAAACTGCGCCTGTCCCCGGGGGGTAAGGAGAGGGGCAGTGTCACCTCTTCCAGACAGCGGGCTTCTTCCTGCTGGTTCTCTTTCACAAACTCCTCCAGAGGGTAGTTCAGCCGTGGGAATGGCGCAATGGGCCAGTCGAAGGAAGGGATGTCGATCTTGTGAATAGCTTTGGAGTGTGTGGTCGCCAAGCAGCCTAGGCCAGCAAGATAGAACTCGGTTGGGCTTGTGGGAATTCGGAGGAACAGTCTTTGGAAAGGACATTGTGGGCAATTTAGGCCACGTCTTCCCACACCCAGGGAGACCTGCTGCCTGGAGTTCCTGGGACACCCTGATGCAGAAGTAGAACCTGTGTGTGTGTGCGAGTGTGCGTGCGCATGTGTGTGTGTATGTGTCCGTGCACACTCTGATTTCTGATTTCTCACAGACTCAGCACGGGCTTTGAAGGTACAGAGCCAGCATCTGAATCCTGGCTGTGCCACTGGCTGGCCTGGGCATGTTCCTTCCTTGCTGAGCCTCGGTTTCCATATCTGCAGAGTCGGAATAACAATCCCCGCTCTGCAGAGAATGGTGTGGAGTAAGAGAGATCCTATGTGAAAACAGCCAAGATGGGGTCTAAGGCGACTGTCACTGTTGCTGCTGTTAACTGTAGTCTATCTGCCACGAGGGGATCACACTGGCGCCTCCTTACCCATGGTCCTCCCATGGAACGCGCCCATGAAGGAGAGGATGCTGTACTCGGGGCAGCCAGGGGCCTAGGACAAAGAAACAGTGGTGGTAAGTCACAGGTGTAGGGCTGGGGGACCACAGTGTTGACCCCGTGCACCTAGAAGAACACACACGTCTATCAGAAGAACCAATCAAGTGACAGACTGAGTCCTAAGGTCTGCACCCAGCCCACTTAAAGTAAAAGTGTTTTCAATCAAGAGATTTCATATAACTATCTAAACTTCTGGCTTCTTACACATGCTGCATCACCTGGGCCCATTTTCCTCCCGTGGCCACAGCGGGTGGCCTCACCTAAGGGCACGCATGCTGCCCCAGGGCCCAACACCTGCCTTAGGCTGCTGGAGCTCTTGAGATTTGAACTCCCCCTGTGACCAGACTGCTCTGGCTTCCACTGCTCTGGTGGGCCAGGTGTCTCCCAGGACACGAGGCTGGACTGGGCATCTCACCAGAAGTGCTCCGGACCTTTGGAAGGGGTCTGTGGGCTGGGGCCAAAGTGGCAGCCTCTTCCTATGGAGGAATGTGGCCTGTGGATGGCCCCATGGGGCCAGACCCATTTCCAGCTGCTTCAGGCAGACTACTGGGGACCAGGGCTGCTGGGAGGCTCGCATTGTCTTCTCTGGCTGGCTGATCTCCTTCTGAGAGCCCCGGGAAAAGCACCAACCCCCCCCTCCAATCCCCCAAGGAAGCTCTAGAATACCCTTCCTGTCACTTTCCTTGTCTGTCCCCTGATGCAGCCACTAAACGTGAGCAATGGGATCTACGAACGTTGATGGAACAGGATCTCTATGGGGATCAGGTGAGAATGAAGGAGAGCATGATCCACTGTTTTTAAAGATGGCCAGAAGGAAAAAGAAAATGCTTAAGTTTATGTCAGTTTATATGAACACAGAGAAAGGGGTGGATTAGGGGGAAAAAATTAAGGAAGCACGAAAAGAAAAACAATCTTACTATCCAGGGGCAACTCACTGTAAACCTAGTAGCAGGATTTCTTCCAGTAATCTCCTGTGTATTTATTTACATGGTTGACAGCACAGTGTCTGTGTAATTTACCTTACACTGTTTTCACTGAGTGACAGCGTGTGTGTCTCCAGGCCAAGAGAAACCCTTTGTGACTGTTTTTGCAGAATCTTGTGGATGTATGCCAGGGGTCATTGAATTCAGTGGCTCTTAATTTTTTTTTTTTTTTTAAATAGCTGCAGATACTTCTGTCTAAATCATTGAATGGGGGAGGACAGGCCTGCTCTGGTTGAAGCTGGCTGGGGAGCTTGGGATCTACGCACCTGCTTCTCTCTGTGCCCCCACTCCCAGTCTTTCCTGTTTATCAAGACTATACCCACCAATGGGGTCGACACCCTTGGATGTGCCTTTGTGCTGACGCTGGATGATTCTGGAGAGTATGTTAAGGCTCCTCACAGGGTCACATCCTGGCAGCTGCCCTGGGAAGCTGATGAGTGCCAGTCAGGAATGGCTCCACTCAGCCTTGGCGCCAGAGGAATGAACCAGGGAGTGGGAATGCTTGGGAACACCTTGGTGGGGACGCGACATCTGTGTCCCTCCCAAATATCCCTGTGGAAACCCTCACCCCCCACCCATGTGATGGCGTTTGGAGGAAGGGCCTTTGGGAGGTGATCAGGATTGGATGAGATCATAGGGTGGGGCCCTGGTGCCCCTAGAGGAAGAGACCCCAGAGTGCCTGCTCTCTCCTGGACACGTGGGGACACGGTGAGAAGGCACTGTCCACAGGCCATGCAGAGCGTCCAGGCCAAGGAATGGAACCGACCTTGACCTCGGACTCCAGCCTCCCGAACTGTGGGGAAATACATCTGTTGTGTAAGCCGCCCACGGTGTGTGTGGAATTTTGTTACAGGTGCCGAGCTGCATGAGATGCCTCCTCCCTGAGAGGGCCCGGGTCTGAGCGCCAGCACCAGCTGGAGGGGCCGCGGCTGAAGGGCTCGCTGTGCTTACCTGGTTAATCATGCACGTCTCCAGCTCCTCTTTGGAGAAACCCGTTTGACCCCTTTCCTTGTTCTGACAAAACACAACAGACAGAATTTCAGAGGCCCTCCGGGGAAGGAGGGGCTCCCACGTTGTGCTCAGACCTAGGTTCAGCTCAGGTCCCCAGCGAGTGCTTTCTCCCGGCAGATCGTACATGCTGACGGGTCCGCCTGTGTACTAACGCGTGACACTGTTCCTCCAGCTTGCAACAGCATGAGAGGGACATACAGGTGTGTTATTGTGCTGTGAGCAACAACGGAGCGCTGTGATGCTATACGCACTGCTGAGGAAGACCAGTGTCATGCCGTTGGGTAACCTGGGTCTTCCCACCACCCCCCGTGGGATGCTTGAGAAGCCCTGTCCAGGCAGTGGCTCTCTCTGGATTTAACCGTGGACACTGATGCTCAGTACTCCGGCCAGGTGGGACGCACAGCTGGACAAGGGGAGAGTGTGGGCCTGGGGCCTGGGGAGCCTGTGTGTGCGTGCATGCGCGTTCAAGTGCTCACTCCCCAAACCTCACCCGGTACCACATGAAGATTGTCTTAAAGGCATTTTCGTTGGAGCAGGAGCCGCAGGACATGGTGATGAGCTGGGACATCCCTTTGGGAGCCACCTGCATGGAGGGAAACAGCTGTGGCCTCTGCTCCATCTTGACTCCCACATGGCCCTAGCTGGTGCTGAGCCTACGTGGGGGCCCATGCTAGGCACTGGGGCCTGTAAGGATCTGGGGGATCCAGGAATGTCCCAAGAGCAGCAGGACTGGGAGAACAGACTTGGGTTCTTCCAGGGTGCAGTAGAGAAGCCCAGGAAGGCCTGGAGACTGGAGGGCAGGGAGGAAAAAGCCACGAAGAAAAGCCCAGACCATCCTGCCCGGCGTACCCACCACCCTGAGATGCCCATATTTTACAGGTGGGAAGCTGAGGTTCAGAATGACTTTAATTGTTGTAACCACTAAACCTGAAATGTTGGGAAGGAGCGAATAACCGGCAAAGCTCCGGACAAATACTAATTTCCCCCGCGTCCTTTTTCAGGCACACAAGGAATCTCTTCTTTTCTTCAAAAGGAAAATTAGAAATCCTCCTCAAGAAAGAAACAGCACAAGAACAAGACTGGCTCTTGATTCTTTCCTCTCCCTGCTGGTACCTGCCCCCACCCCTCCAGGAGATGGACCGCCTCCCTGCCTTCCTGCAGGGCTGAGGGCAGAGGCAGGTCCCAGCAGGCGTGGGCGGTTCTGAGAACTCACTGAGAGCAGAGACTCCCGCAGCTTCTCCACAAAGTTCTCCGGAGGAAGGATCCCGAGGGCAGGTCTGTTGATGAATGTGCTCTGCAAAAAGGCAGGAGACGGCCAGTGACTTCTCAGCCCTGCCCCCCGCTCCCTGCCCACCAAAGACCAATTGAGAGCTTTTCACAGAGGGTGTATTCAGATAGGTATTCGCTAGGTGCTGGGAATGGCCCACTTCTGGGGAAATTCACTAGGATTTCTCTAGGTGTAAAGAAGTACCATATTTCCTGGATGTGATATTGCACTGTAGTTTCAAAAGATGCTACCATTGGGGGAACCTGGAGGAGGTATACTGTGAACTATTTTTGCTAACTTCCTGTGAATTATAATTAAATCACAATTTTGTAATTATGATTTTATAATTATGCTATAATTATGATTTTTAAAACCCACACATCATAATGGCTAAAAAACAGAGCGGACACTGGCCAGTACTGGGCGAGGGTCCAGAGCCACTAGGACCCTGGTTCACAGCTGGAGGGACGGTATACTGGCACAGACCTGCTGCTCTTTGGGAAGCAATGTGGCCGTTTCTTACAATGTTGAACATACACACGCGCCATCAACTAGCAGTTCCTTTCGTAGGTATTTACCTAAGTGAAATGAAAGCACAGGTCCACACAAGGACGGGAGCATACGTGAATGTGTTCGGTGGCTTTTATTTTTATTTGCAAAACCTGGAAACGACCCCCATGTCCCTGTGCTGGGGCGGGGTTGAAGGGCTACCTGCACGCCAAGGGAAACCGCACCTCACAAAGGGAACCATCTACCGACACACACGCTAACATGGCGGGACACGGAAGAATCTCAAAGTCACCATGCTGAGCCAAAGAACCCAGAATCAGAGAGTCACACACTGCATGGTCCCCTTCATAGGACGTTCTGGAAAAGGCAAAACTAGGAGACACACAACAGCGCATGGTTGTCAGGGGCTGGAGGAATAGAGAATGTCTGGGTGCCCGAGTGTCCTGTGTCTGGATTTTTTAATTCTCTTAAAATAACCTGTGGCTTAAGGGACAATCTGCCATCTTGAAGAAAACCAGCCCTTTCCTGCCTGATGGCTTCAAAACACAGGTGGGCCCACTACCTGCCCACAAGACAGAGTTGGAAGCACCTGCCAGGTCAAGGGTCCCAAATCTCCCCACAGGCTGGTCTGCAGAGACTTGCTTTAAAGTGAGGATAAAGGAGAACATTTAATTCTGGAAAGATGCCGACCACGGGAGAAGTTTCAGCGGGGGCGGGGGGGGGGGATCGAGGATGTCTGCACAAGGGGGAAACAAGCAGGTCGCCAGGAGGTGGATTAAATACAATGTGGCATCCTGAACTAATCCTGGAAGCAAAAAATGGACGTTATTGGGGAAAGCAGGGGAATCCGGACGAGGTCAGCACTAGGCAACATGCCCATGTTAATTTCTCAGTTTTGATGTGGTGCTTCGGGGAGGGAGGTGCTGGCACTGGGTGAACGTGGGGAGAGGCAGGTGAGAGCTGTCTCCGCCCCCTCTGCTGTACACCTGGAGCTCGTCTGCAGTCACATCACCTTGTTATGGGGGGAGTGACTGACCCTGGGGACTACTCAGGTTCCTCTCCCTCAGACATCATCAGTGCCATAACCTCAGCGCAAATCCACATAGCGCCATCGCTGCAGAGGGAGGAGGCTTCCTGGTGGCCTTGGGATTCAGCTTGAATGGCTAGAAATCGGGGCAGAGTCACACTGTTATTTTTTCTGCTTTGTGACCACCTGGGTGAGTCTAGGGCAAGTAGCTGGGGACATTAACCCTCCTCACTGTAGTGTTGGGAAAACTGAGGACCAGAGAGGTCAAGCAACCTGCTGCAAATCACACAGACAGGAAGGGGCAAAAGCAGGACTCAACCCAGGCTTGCCGACTTCAGATTCCATCCTTGGGCAGACACTGCAGGCAGCCGCCACCCTAAAACGTCAGTGCAGAATACGAGTTTGCGTGGTGCAACCCAGAGACGCTGGCTGGCCTATCGTGGCCTTTGAGGGGCATTTTCTTTTAGCTCTGAGCTGTTCGCCGGGCTCCTAAGAAACCAAGCACATGGTGAGATCAGGATGGAGGCGAGGTGCCATGGCTGGGAGTGGGGGGCGTGGCTCACAGAGGGGACGGCCACGCTGGCTGGCAGCTTGACTGGCTATCTGGGACCATGGAGGAGGTGGGGGCGGTGTTCTTGTTCAACAAAGCATGACATTAGGAACAGAAGTTATCTGGGACATTGAGTAGCAGAATCAGATGAGGACAGGTTTCTAGAACACTGGCTGTCAGACTCGGCAGTTGTAAAATGCAGTGTGAAGAGAATGGGCTTTGCTTTAAGTGGCTGTGCAACCTGAGGCATGGGCTAAACCTCTCTGGTCTTCAGAGTTCTTATCTGCCCAAATAGGCACTCCTCCCTTGGTGCCTGCAAGGGGCCACTGAGACTGCGAGCATGCGATGAGGCAGCAGCTCAGGTGGGGTGAACGGTCACAGAGGAGGGATGTGTCTGAGCTGAGCAGCTCAGGACTCCCAGGAGTCCTGGATGTGAGCCGCTCCCATCAGTCAGTGTAATGACTGTGCGCTGACCATGGTACAAACAGTGGGCAGTGCCATGAGCAGTCCTGGTGACATAAGAAATTGGAACTGGAATCCAGAAAGCGGATCCAGAGGCCATGGCTTTGTTTCTGCAGCTACATGAAGTAATGACGCTGGAACTGAAGGGTGATGTGGTTCGGGTACAAAAGCATTGATTGACCCCTTCGGAGGACTTCAACAACTTAGCAGAAACCTGTCCTTGACAGGAAAAGGACCATAATCACCAGCTGAGTGCATGTCCAGCCAAGAACTTGGAAGACCCAGCGTGTCAGCCAGCGGTTCCCCATCCTGGTGCCCCTGGTGTTCCCCCCGCCGCCCCTGACTGATGGCAGCTGCACTTCTCTAAGACTGTGCCAGGGGACTCCTTCCACTTGGCTGAACCCAAACTTCTTCTTTTTTTCTTTTTTTAAAGATTTTATTTATTTATTTGACAGAAAGAGAGACATCACAAGTAGGCAGAGAGGCAGGCAGAGAGAGGAGGACGCAGGCTCCCTGCAGAGCAGAGAGCCTGAGGCGGGCTTTGATCCCCGGGCCCTGAGATCATGACCTGAGCCGAAGGCAGAGGCTTTAACCCACTGAGCCACCCAGGCGCCCCGAACCCAGCAGGAAACAATGTCAGCACAGACTGAGGTCCAGATTGATGCAGACCTGGACCTCACCAGCACCCAGAACAGTGGCCAGCATGCAGGAGGGATTCCATCAATAATTGATGATTAAACAAAAGTTAAGAAATAAGGTTAAAGAAGCAGAAGCCAGACCACCAAGGACTTTGCATCTGAAGTGGGGGAACTGGGATGCATCCCAGAGGCAGGGGGTATGGGAAAGAGTTCTACACAAGGTGCAGCTTGGAGGTGAGCATGGGCCTGCTGGGGTGGGGGGCTGGTGGAGAGGGGCTTCTGGGGACATGCAAGGCCACGGCTGGTCCTGAAAGGGTGAGGGGCAAGAGGCAAGAAGTGGGCGGGAGAAGGGAGGATGAAACCCAGTCTCCCGGGTTCCTGGCAGAGACAGGTGGGGGCAGGGCATACCCTGAAATCACGTGTTTTCAGGGATGATTCTGCCTCCGGAGGCAGCTGACACGGCAAATGTGTGTGACATGTTTGTTGACACATTTTTTTCAGCACCAACTGCTGAGGCATCTGGGATCTGCACAACGTTTCGAAACAAAGCCAGGCTTTGAATGTAAACATCCCCGTGGAGCCTCCCAAACATGCTCGATAGGCACCTTCAGGGGGCCGCCCATTTCCGCTCCAGCAGCCCCTGAACTTGGCAATAGGCAGGGGCGGATGTGTCCCAGAGCCTCTCCCTGCGGGGCACAGCCATCTCTAAGGGGGGACACATGGTTCCCTCCTGTGACCGTCCGCTCTGCGGGTTAAAACGGACGAGACTTCAAGCCCAGGGAGTTGGTTCCCCGTGCGCCTGCCCACCTCTCCCCGTTGGCCCGGCTTAGCTCTCTCTTTAGGAAACACATTCCCTGTGTCACCGAGGAGAATGAAAGCCCCGCAGGGACCCCGGCTGTGGGTGAGACGTGGAGCAGCTGGAACTCACACGCTGCTGCCGGGGGACGGGGGCCAGCCACAAGTCACACATGTGGTCCGCAAGGCACGCGTGCATCAGCGCTCCCCGGTGTCCTTGGGGGAATGATCAAACAGCCCAGCGGCAGTAGGATGGCACAAAGGGGAAGGCTATAAAGCCCTGGACATGGATAGTCTGTGGCTACACACAAGGATGAATCCCGCAGACAGACTTCGAGGGAAACAAGTCAGACATGATGAAGACACACGCTGCGGGACTCCCATGGACATGGCCATACACACGGAACAAACACATCCGTGCCGTTAGACGTGAGGGGACAGCCCCCCAGGCAGGGGCATGCTGCCGGGACCAGGTGCAACTCAGGCATTCTCAGTGGGAGTGGGAAACCTCCCTTAAGATGTGATTAAGGTTCTGGATCGGCTCACATAGGGAGATTATTCTGGATTCTCCAGGGGGCGCTGAGCGCAACCATGTGAGCCCTTTGTTAAGAGCAGAAACAGAACGCAGGCAGAGAGAAAGCACTGGCCCGGCCACGGCTCACTTGAGGACAGAAGGACCACACGGAAACCACGAGAATGAGGTACCAACAACCTGAAGGAGCAGAGAAGACGATTCTGCCCCATAGCGTCCAACTAAGAGCTGACGTTGGCTTTGTGAGACCATATGCAGAGGGCTCAGCTAAGCCCACCAGACTCCTGGGCCACGGAAACTGTGCCCCAATACACGGGTGTTGTAACCCTCAAAGCTGGGGGTAATCGGCCACGGCAGCAGTAGGAAACGTGCTGGCATTAACATTGCATCATGGTGGGAAAAGTTAGGAAAATGACGTCTAAAAAGGCTCCTTAAGGAAGTAATAACAAAAGCAGAGCTGAGAAACACCGGGTTATGCAGGACGGTTCACTGAGCAGTGTGCCTGTGGGGGGACGTGTGTCTCTGTGTGTGCTAGGTTTAGTGTGACCGATCAACAGCTTCCTGCCCCTCTCCCACTGGGCGCTCATCTGGGGGTGCCTTCACCCCCCAGGGCCCAGGCGGCAATGTCTGCAGGCAGGTGTGGTTCTCACAACTGAAGACAGGAACGCTCCTAGCATGGAGTGGGGGAGGCCGACAGTGTCTCTGAATGTCCTATGGTGCCAGGACGGCCCCCTGGCAGAGAACCACCTCTCCAGCCAGCATCAGTGCTGAGAGGGACATCTGGCCCATGTGGTCCCTAAGTCTTTATGCCGTCAGGTCCCTGAGGCTGGGCTCTGGCCACCTGTCCTCTTTCGCTCCTCATCCTAGCAGCTGCTCTCCCTCCCACCCCCTTTCCCCTGCAGGAGCCCTGGAGGCACCTGCTTCTCCTTCAGTCACTTCCCTGGAAGGCTTCCCTGACCCTCGGCCCCCTCAATCCCCAGAAAGCCCAGGCCCTGTGGGTTTTATTCCCAGCACCTCCTCCGGCTGTGTGACCTTGGACAAATTCTTAACCTCTCTGTGTCTCAGTGTCCTCACCTGTAGGATGGGGATGACAACAGGCCCTGCTTCACAGCTTGTCCACACTGCAGCTGTGGAGTGCGGAGTGCGGTGTCCGGCACACACTTCACCAGTAAATGCCCACCCCTGTTGCCAGTGTCATTGTTTCGTGCCCACACAGATGCCTCACTCTGGAGCACTCAATATGGATGCAACCCAACACTTCTGTGGGAAGGGGCTCGGTGATTTTGCTCACCAAGGCATTCCAGGTGCCTAGTGTAATGTATGTGCTCCATAAATATTTGTAGAATGAATGAATGAACAGGCTGTTTCCAAAGTCAGTGACCCTTTGGATCACCACACACACTGCATAACTGGGGACTCACCGCGTTTTGGGGCTGTTGGATCAGCTTCAGGAGAGCAGGGTGGCTGTAGCCTGGGGAGAGAGGGCATGGTTAGAGTCCTGGTTAGAGGCCTGCATGGCGCCCAGGGTCCCCTCCCCCCTCCCATGGCAGCCCCCACTTCCCTTCCAACTCTGCTGCTCCCTTCACAAAGGGCCTTGTTGTCCCTTGCAGACAAGACCCATTCCTGGGGCCCACCCATATCTCTGCACTCAGGATCCTTCGAGCTGCTGCCAGAGATCTTCTGAAATTCTCTAGTTGATTCTGAGGCCCAGGTGTGAGCCCTACTGGGCTAGACACACAGAGGAGGCCATGAATGAAAGGTTAAGGGCCACTTCAGGAGCAGGGCTGGGAGTGGTCGCCTAGGCCAGTGTGACAAACTGCAGACATGGCCCTCACCTTCCTCCCCAGGGCCACTGGGGTCTGATCGCAATACATGTGTTCTCAGGAACACAGCAAGTGAATGGCAGCCTGCACCTCGTGACCCGGGCCCCTCACTCCTTCATACATTCGCTGCTTCCCAGAGTTTCACTGCATCGACTGTCCAGACTGAGCCTGAGGCTGTGGGATGGGGCTTAGGATACCCTTTGACTCAGCGGCTGGTCTACGAATTCGCCTAGCTATGCACACAATGAGCAATGCATACACATCTTAACTGTGACACTCCAGGATCTCCAGCCGCGAAAGCAAACGGACGCCCACCAGGGGCCGTAGAACAGAAAGCCCGTTGTGCACAGCGGGTGCTCAGGCAGGGGAGTCCTTTATCGTAGAGGAGGGAGGATACTGCACAGCCCCAGAGCCGGCGTGTCCAGGTTCGAGGCCTGTAATTCTGGTTTCTGTTTATTGTTTCCAATCCTAGCAATGACTCCCATGGGAAGACCAAGTCTGTGGGGGCACAAAGGTCAGGAGACTGAATTGGAAGCCCCTCCAGGCAGTGGCGAAGCGCTGCCCTCAGTAGACAGTAGTTGAATGAATGAATGATGTGGAGATCCAGCAACACAGGTGGGAGCCCAGCACTGTTGCACGGAGAGACCCACCAGGGAATCACGGCGTGGGAAACAGACCCTGGAGGGAAACTCCTGGTCTCTAACTATCAGAATTTTTACCATGCATACCTTGTACCTATTTTTTTTTTTAAGCCAATTCATTATTAGTTTAAATAAACTTGCTGTGGGCTTTTTTCTTTATTTTTAAAGATTCTACTTTTTTTTTTTTTTTAAGATTTTATTTATTTTGACAGAGAGAAACACAGCCAGAGGGGGAACACAAGCAGGGGGAGTGAGAGAGGGAGAAGCAGGCTTCCCGTAGAGCAGGGAGCCCGATGTGGGGCTAGATCCCGGGTCTCCGGGATTATGACCTGAGCCAAAGGCAGTCACTTAACCAATTGAGCCACCCAGGCGCCCCTAAGATTTTGCTTTTTTAAAGTAATCTCTATACCCAGTGTGGGGCTGGAACCTACAACCCCGAGATCGAGAGTCCCATGTTCCATCTGCTGATCCAGCGAGGCACCCTTAAGTGAACTCACTTGGAAAGGACACTTGCAATCATTGTGGTGAGAGGCCTGCTCAACGCTCAGGGCCTGGGGCCTGCTCAGCTCTGCCAGAGGCTAGCAAGTTCAGAGGGGTGGTGAGGGCCCAGTGCCACCCTGCGGAGACGTTCTCCTTGGAGGAATCAGAGTGAACGGATCTAAAGAGCCCTGTGCTTTCACTACCCACTTGGAGGAGGATGACTGGTGTGTGTATGTTGGGTGCGGTGATCTGGGGGCCCAAGGGGACAGAACTGTGAGCAGCCTCCCTGTCCTCTCCACCTACTCACAGGCGTGCTCGGCCCAAGGCTGCAGGGTGCTCATTGCTCAAGGAAGGAACACTCGGGTTTTTTGAAGCTGCATTTTAGCCAGAGGTCTTTCAGCTCTGGTTCTTTATCATGCTGCCTGGGGGTTTAGGACTTTGCTGCCTCAATAGATAAGCCAGTTCAGGAAAATCATATTAACCTCAGATGCAGCTTGTCTTATTGACTTCAGAGGGAGAGATGAGAGCAAAGCCAGTCCCTCTGATCGGAGAAATCCACGCCTGGGCTTGTAACGCCATGAGACCCTGCCCTACAGGAGAGGGCAGGCAGGGCGGCCATCCGTGAGGCTGCCAATATAGCAGTAAGCTTTGGGTCAAATCCTTGGGCTCCCTGACGTAAGGACAAACTCTGCGACCTCTTGAGACCCGGGTCCCGTGGGTGGGCCAGACATAAGGTTATAAGACCTGCAGTTATAGGACTGTAGTGGGGGTCTACTGGGATAGCGTGTAAGGTGGTGCGGGTCTACTGGGATGGTGTGTGAGGTGGTGGGGGTCTACTGGGA
>PITA01023409.1:0-28236 GCA_004023965.1 Spilogale gracilis
AAGTAGAGAAAGTCAAATATCATATGGTTTCACTTACTTGTGGTGCATAAGGGGTAATATAGAAGATAGTAGGAGAAGGAAAGTAAATGGGAACTAGGGTAATCCAGGGAAAGAAACGAAACATGAGAGACTTTGGACACAGAAACAAACTGAG
The DNA here is from genome assembly GCA_004023965.1 of Spilogale gracilis. Taxonomy (NCBI): domain Eukaryota; kingdom Metazoa; phylum Chordata; class Mammalia; order Carnivora; family Mephitidae; genus Spilogale; species Spilogale gracilis. Next base: position 155 of record PITA01023409.1, read on the forward strand.
GAACTTGGAGGGAGGGGGTGGGGGGATGGGAGAGCCTGGTGGTGGCTACTGAGGGCACCTATTGCATGGAGCACTGGGTGTGGGGCATTGGCAATGAATCTTGGAACACTGAAAAAATAAAATAAATTTAAAGTTAAAAAAATAAATAAATAATAAAAATTGGTATTTTTCTTAAAAAAAAAAAAAAAAGAAGGTTACTCAAGATTGCACATGATGGAAATAGCTGAGCCAGAACTCAGATAGTTTGGTTCCAGAGCCTGAGGCTCCAGAACCTTTGCCAAAGGCTTCCAATGGAATGGAGGTAAACATCATCCTTAAGTTTCTCATTGCCACTACTATTTGAGATCACATTATTTGCCAGTTTCCTCATTGATGTGGAAGCCCATAAAAAGGTAAAAAATGGTAAATATTGAGATATTTTGTTTGTTCAACGGTTGAAAGTGAATTGCCAAGACTATATGACAGTCCTTGATTCAAGAATATTTTTTCTTGGAACACTGAAAAAATAAAATAAAATTTATAAAAAAGAATATTTTCAGGGGTGCTTGGGTGGCTTGGTCAGTTAATTGTCCAACTTATGATTTCTCCTCAGGTCATGACCTCAGTGTTATGAGATTAAGCCTGGGGTTGGGCTCTGAGCTCAACACAGTCTGCTTGAGATTCTCCTTAAGATTCCCTCTGTCCCTCCCACAGCCGGTGGGCTCTTTCTCTGTCTCTGTCTCTCTCTCAGATAAATAAATTAATTAAATTAAATTAAAAGAATATTTTCAGATCAAGCTAGTTTAGAATAAATGCATTGAGGCCCACAGTGTTCAGGGTTATTTCTGGGAGATTAACAAGTAAGCCAAAAGGAACTTGGACCAGAAGCTTCTTCATCCCTCTTTTCCAGTGAATCTCCTCTACCTAGCACTGATAGAGTTGTAATACAAATCCGTAGTTAAAACCAGGAGTTTTCAGTGATTGGGTGACCCGGGTTCTAGACCAGAACCTGCAACTTAGCATTTCTGTGACATTGAGCAAGCCATTTACACATCTGCTGCTTTGATTTATAGAGCAGTGATATATAAACAATCATACTGCTACCTCACAAAGCTATTGAAGATGATAAAATAAGGCATGGGGTGCATAAAGCAAACTTTCTGGAACATAGTGCATGTTTTTAAAGCATTGTTATCTCCACCCCTCCTTTTTTTCCCTAATCATGTCACATTCTTATTCAAGGAAACAGTTTGTTTACCTGACCCCCTGGTATGGATGCAAGATCAGCCAACCAGGTTCTTTCACTGGACCAGTTGAATCCTGAGTGGGTGATGCAAGGCAGAAGCATGCTAACCAAAGGGTTGCTTGTGGGAGAATGCTGCTGTACTCCTTGTTTCCTGGACCTCCAGAACTTTCTGAGATACTCCCTGTTCCCAAGACTGGTTCTAAGGTCTCTTCCACCACAGTGAACTCCTTGTTACTTAAATCACCCAGAGAGATGCTAACAACCAACAACCAATAACCCTCACTGATGAATTACCTTTACATGATAGCACTACATTTGATATTCATTCATACGGCATTCACTTGATTTGCACATGTATTCAAGAATTCCACTCATGTTGTCATTTATTCAAACCTTGGTTTAGCTCTACTAATGATTACAGTAGATTTAGCTCCACTATATATATATATATATATATATGAAACATATATCTAAAATATATATTTACATATATATAAATCTAAATCTAGATTTAGCTCTACTAATGATAATAATAACTAGATTTAGCCATCTACTGAACTGGGTGATTCAGGAAAGAGGAACCAAAATCACAGCCTCTTTCTCTGTAAAATATGGACAATTAGACCAGCTCCACAAGATTGTTTGCAGGGTTTCCAACTATCAAAATATATATAATTTTTTAAAGATTTTATTTATTTATTTGACAGAGAGAAACACAGCGAGAGAGGGAACACAAGCAGGGTGAGTGAGAGAGGGAGAAGCAGGCTTCCCGCCGGGCAGGAAGCCCAATGAGGAGCTTGATCCCAGGACCCCAGGATCATGACCTGAGCCGAAGGCAGTCGCTTAACCAACTGAGCCACCCAGGTGCCCCAGAATGTATATATTTTAACTACCATGGCAAATGACTTGAGCTTCCACGTGTTTGGAAGAGATACGGCTTTTGGTAGAAAAATTGTGCAATGAAGAAGAAAGAATTAATGTCTAGTTTTAGTTTCTCAAAAATAGGACTATAAAGCAAAGCTTTTTTCTTTTCCCCTTTTTATCTCATCAGAAGCCAAACCTGGAAGCCTCTTCTCATAGACATCTTCCCTTCTGTTTATGGCATCAAGGCCTATGATTTGCTGCTCTGGGGGAGAAAAAGGGGATATGACAATGAGGACACCTTTGGGTGCTGCAGGCCTGTGAGGGAGAAGGAGGAAGCAGGTGGTGGAGAAGAGGCACAGGGGGTGCTGGATGATGAAGGGTAATACTACAGGTGAAGGATTCTTGACTTCACTTCCCCACTTGGTACCTGAGAGGGCAGTATTGTGGGATTCCCTGCCCAACCCTGGGAGCAGACCAGGAGAGTATAATTGGCGGTGCATCATAATCAAAAGGAGACCTTGAAGCTAACTGATCTGGGCACAGGTGGCCCCTAACTTGGGCACCATACTTTAGAGGGATTGGCATATCACAATCATTAATTAAATCAAAACAACATGCCTCCTTTACCCCATGGGCTCCTTCTCAGTACTAACATACAAACTTAAACATCTGTTCTTGTGACTAATACTACTAAGACCCCAGGAAAATGCTTCACGTTTTTAGAACAAAAGACTATCAATCTAATGCTGTGAAGGTTAGTAGGATGTGACATTATTAAATATTGTAAGAAAAGAGACTTAACTTACATTGTTTATCATTTAACTTGACAAGTCCTCTTCTCAGATAGTCCAAATACAATATATGATGACATAAGGTAGCCCCTGGTGCCCATTTTGTTTGTGATCTAAATCATGGGTCTAGAGGTTCTAATGACTTAATAGAGTATTTGCAATAGTTGCATAAAGGAGATAAGGGACATCTTGCAACAGTAAGTAGTTAATATTGCTCTTCAATTGGTAGTCATGTAGATGCAGAGAGAACATGTATGAATTGTGACATCAATTCTTTATATTGTTTTAAGGATCTAGGTGTTGTTCGAAGACATGATAAGAATAGTACTAGAAGTGATTATGATTTATATGCTGAAATCAAAATAATTTGGAACAGTTCTACAGTAATAATTTATCTTACATGACTACCTTATTACAGCATCTGAACCTCATATATAAAGTTCATGGTTTATTTATGAATTTAGGAAATGCTTTAAGAATTTTAATACCTGTTGCCATTGCCTCAGCAATGCAAGGTTTGATTGATAGATATCAATTTCAGAGCCATAATGATTCAAGAAACCTTATCTAATTTATCAATGTTGAAAGAGCAAAAATTATGTGAAACTGTTTATAAAACACATTTTGTAATTTTTATTAAGTGGGAGTAAGGAAAATAAATTTATTTATTTATTTAATAATAAATAAAAATAAAATTTTACAAATTAAATAAATTTGTAAATAACAGATAAATTATGTAGATCCCCATTGCTTCTCAGTCTTTCAGCTAAGATCAAGTAAAATTACATAGACCTTATTGTGTTAGTCACCTAAATATCACTAAGCCATCATACAGAATACTCAAACATACTCAGTATATCCAAATCCAGGCATCCTTAATACATTGCCAACTTTTATTCATATTAAAACCATATTTAGGGGTGCCTGGGTGGCTCAGTTGGTTAAGCGACTGCCTTCAGCTCAGGTCATGATCCTGGAGACCCGGGATCGAGTCCTATATCGGGCTCCCTGCTCGGCAGGAACCCTGCTTCTCCCTCTCTCACTCCCCCTGCTTGTGTTCCCTCTCTTGCTGTGTTTCTCTCTGTCAAATAAATAAAATCTTAAAAAAAGAAAACACAACATATTTACTAGGATCCTTTTTATTGTGTTTTATGCAAGTATATTTTTCAAGATAGGAGCACAAAACATTATTTAATAGTTTGCTAATTAGCTTCTACCATATACGTATTTAGATGTAAGCATATGAGCCTCTAACTGCACCCTTGTTCTGGGTCCTATAAAGGTGACAATGTGCCTTCTTGAGGCTTCACCCTCCCCCTCAGTGTTCAGCTTTTGCGTGTCAGGGATATTGAGTTGACTGGGACATGACTGGTGGAGTTTTCTAAGTAAGAGGAGTTACATGAAGGACACAGTGGCAAGCACAGGGTCAGCAGCCAGACAACTAACACAGGGGCCACCCAGTCAGTAAGAAGGAGGTGGCCAGTATTCCCAAGCAGCAATGTCTGAATCAAATAATGGCCAGCCGGTTCCCCATGTATTAACGCCAGAAGGGAAAGAACCTACCAGGCAGATGGGGTCTAGAAAAGCAACAAAACTTCTGGCCTGAAAACCTGAGTCTTTTTCTTCCATGAAGTTGCAAAAGCTACTCACCTCCTCCTGTACATTCAGAAAGAATCTTGTAAAATTGCAGGGAGAGAAGAAAAATATCAGAAACTGAATATTACCTATATAGAGTATTTAAATGGATTAAAGACACATGGAACATTTTATCTAACAAGCATATAGGTATTCAAGAGGAAAAACAGAAAAATTATATAGCAAATAAAGAAGCCACAAAATATTATGTAGAAATTAGAAAAGATGTTTATGAAGATTGAATTACAACATGAAGAAAGATTTATTATCATGATAACTGGAAATAAAAGTTATCTTAATCTGCATTTAGATGATTGTTCAATCATGATAAATAAAGATAACCATTAAAAAGTCCTGGAGGAAATACATTAAAAATTGCAGTAGTTATTTAGGGTTTAGGAGCTTTGTACATTAGTTAAGATTCTTTGGGCTACAGGAAGCCAAAACTTTTTTTTTTTTTTTTTAGTGTAGATGATGTGGTTTGAATAATGGGATTCACAGCCAATGGTCAAGAAACAATTCTTGAAATATTTTCAGAGCAAAAAGGGTGCTTTTATTATAGCATGGGGATAGGACTCTTGGACAGAAAGAACTGCACTGGGGTTGTGAAGAGTAACTGATTATATAAGAATTTCTATCCTTTAGAAGGGAAGGTGATGTTAGGGTTTCAGGAAATTGAGTCTATAGATTTCCAGAAATTGCTTTTTTCTTGTCAGTCATTAAGACATTTTCAAACTGATGGAGACTCACTTCTTCCATGCCCGTGATCAATATCAGTTAACCATTTGTTTTCCCCTTTTATTTATCCTTGGGCAAGCAGGAATGCCTGAGGACATATCTCACCTGGGGAGAAAGGAGAGGTTGTGGTGTATTAGCTTGTATTTTGCCCTCAGCTTGTCTTTTGTTCCTTCATCTGTAAAGAAAAGGGAAATATCTAGAAGGAATCTCTGAATTTGGAAGGAAATTCAGAACCCAAGAATAGAAATAGAAAACCAGTCTGGAAACATGTCCAGAGAAACCCAAATAAATCTCCATACCTGCAGCCCCCATGACCAGTACTACTGCAATGGCGAGCTCAGATATGCCTTGAATCCTGTGCCAAAGCCCTGCCATCTAGGCTCTCCTTGACCTAACTTGGATTAGGTGTCCAACCTCTGTCTTGGCAGCAGTGACCAGAGCAGCAGGAAAATGGGCTACTGGACTGCATTTGTGGCTGGAAGATCATTTGTAGGAAGAGAATGTGGTAAACAGAAAAACATACTCTGTACTCCCAAGAACTATCTACTACATGCATTTTTATCCTGCTTTCTGTTTTGGGCTCTCCTGTGAACTGTGGGAATTAAGATCATGTAATTGAGGGGCACCTGGGTGGCTCAATTGGTTAACCGACTGCCTTCGGCTCAGGTCATGATCCCGGAGACCCGGGATCGAGTCCCACATCGGGCTCCCTGCTCGGCGGGAAGCCTGCTTCTCCCTCTCTCGCTCCCCCCCCCCTTGTGTTCCCTCTCTGGCTGTGTTTCTCTCTGTCAAATAAATAAAATCTTTAAAAAAAAAAAAAAGCACATAATTGAGAGCCAGATAGTCAGATGCCCGTTGTGGTTCCCAGGGAAGGAGGTTGGAGGGCCCACTCTGGCTGCCTCTGTAACAGCAAGCTGCAAAACAAATACTGACGACTACTTTCACATTTCACCTTTTTTTTCAGGAAAGCTAAAAATCCTCTTCATATTTCTGTCAGTTAGCAAAAACAGGCACTAATGTAGGTCTTTCATAAAAGTAAAAGGGCAATGATGCAAAATTTCAAAAAATGCAGGATATCCATATCTGACTCTTAGGCTTATCATAAGAATCAAGAGATTTAGTATACAAAATGCACTTTACAGTGTCAACCACATTGTTAATGCACAATAAATATTAGCTATTTTTATTCCGGATTATCTTTAATGAACAAGTATACTGATTAAAGTACAATCTAACACACTGCTTTGCATTATCACCTCAAGTAATATACATTGTACCAGGCATGGAGCCTACAGCATTTATAAAGTAAAAATATAAGCATGCCTAGAAATAAGAAGGTGTAGGACTTAGCTTTATTGTAAAGAAAATTAAAATTTTTAGATAAAAGACTATGATCTTGGATATTAAGTTATATTAAATTTAATAAAGAAAGTTGTTATCTTCTGAAGGGGGAGTTAGGCAACATAAAGAAACTTGGAATTTTATATAAAGAGTAGAAGTGGATACAAGGGAAATTGAGATAATGAGTAATGGGTCTTCCATATAAGGAAGATAACCTCAGAGCAATGTCCTGAAACAAAATTTGGGGGAGTCACAAAGCCCTTAAGGACTAGTTTAGGCATTCCAACAGGGAAAGCAAAAATGGATAAGTGTGAATGTTGGTGTAAACAGGCCTATATATGAGGCTAAAGATGGCACAGTGGTCAGCAACCTTTCCTCACCTTATCTCTTGCTTCCCATGCAAGCCAAGAGCTTAATGATAGTACCAACTTCTTCCTTTCTTCCTGTCCTTGAATGCTAGACTCCTTCAATGTTCTAGCCCGAACCTACTATTTTATAGCTGAGCAAGATGAAGAGAACTGGAGGGGAAAATGTACAAATCACCAAGGGCTCTACTGTTGTGAGTCACTGGGATGACTGGTATGGGCAAATGGCATGTTCTTGGTTGAGTCTAGAGGTGGAGCCAAGAGTGAGTATCCGCAGGTGTGAACAAGGCCAGGGTGGTGGAAAGGGAATCTGCAGGTTAGTTTAGTAAGAGGTCAGCAGGTAAGAAAAAAAAAAATACCACCATTCTGCTCACCTATTCTATGTCTCACAAGCTTGTTTTCATACCATATTCCCTAACACTTCGATGACATTTCAACATAGTCTTAGCAAATGGCAGGGCATCATCATACCTCAAAATTATTGATAAACCTTAAAAAGGTTAAAATATCTAGGAATAAACTTAACAAAGAAGTGAAAGGCCCATCTTCTGAAAGCTATTAAACACTGGTGAAACGAATTGAAGCCAACACAAACAAATCGAAAGATATTTCATATTCATGGGCTGGAAGAATTAATATTCTTAAAAAGGCCAACAGACACATGAGATATATTCAACGTCACTAATCATCAGCAACATGCCAAAGCAAAACGAAAATGAGAACTTACCTCACACCTGTCAGAGTGGCTTGTGTTAAAAAGGCAAGAAATAACAAGGGTTGGCAAGGATGTGGAGAGAGGGAAACCTTCACTCGCTGTTGGTAGGAATGTATATTGGTGCAGTCTCTATGGAAAACAGAGTGGAGGTTCCTCAAAAAATCAAAACTAGAATTACCATATGATCCAGTAATTCCACTACTAGGTATTTATCCAAAGAAAACAAAAACACTAATTTGAAAAGATATGCACCCTTATGCTTTTTGCAGCATTATTTACAATAACTATGATATAGACGCAACCCAAGTATCCATCAGTAGACAAATGTATAAAGAAAATGTATATACACAGGGTGTTTTATTCAGCCATAAAAAGCAATGAAATCTTGCCATCTGGAAAAACATGGATGGATGTAGAGGGCAATTTGCTAACTGAAATAAGTGAGACAGAGAAAGGTAAATGTCTATTGATTTTCCTTATATGTGGAATCTAAAAAACAAAACAAAGACAAAGCAGGCTCTTCAATATAGAGAACAAATTCCTGCTTGCCAGAGGGATGGTAGGTAGGGAATGGGTAAAATAGGTGAAAGCAATTAAGAGGCACTTGGAGGACAGTGGGAGAAGGAAAGTAAATGGGAACTAGGGTAACCCAGGGAGAGAAACGAAACAACAGAGACTTTGGACACAGAAACAAACTGAGGGACTTGGAGGGAGGGGGGGGATGGGAGAGCCTGGTGGTGGGTAATGAGGGCGCCTATTGCGTGGAGCACTGGGTGTGGGGAATGGGGAATGAATCTTGGAACACTGGAAAAAAAATTTAAGTAACAATAAAAAAATAAAAAAAAATAAAATTACATTCCAAAAGGAAAAAAAAAAGAGGCACAAACTTTTAGTTATAGAACAAACTAAACTAAGTGATGAAAAGTATAGCATAGGGACTATTGTGATAACATTGTGTGGTAACAGATGGTGACTACATCTGTCAGGAAAGAAAACAGGATGTCTTGGGCTAGAGAGGACAAAATATATGTATAAGGATGCATTCCTCAACTTTTTAACCTGGACACAAGAAGAAGACTCTTCAAAGTTATTTAAGTCACAACTAGGCTACAAGAAGGGGGAAATTTTTCCAGACTTTATAATTATGCAGATTAATTAAACTAAAAGGGGAAGAGGCTCAAGATAATATGTTGAAGGTTTATTTTTTGAAGCCACCACATGTAAAATGCATCACAAAGTAGGAGCAAGCATCCAAAAAAGAAAAGAAAAGAGAAGGAAAAAAGTGACCTGGGATTCAGTGCCTGTGCAATTATGTATCCATCTTCTGGGACTTAGTTTCTACAAGTGAAAAAAGGATGTTAAGAGTAGTCAATCTCTAATCTACCTCCTTTCCAATTCTACTGTCATAGCGTGAAGCTAAACAGGGCCTGAGATCAATTGGTTGGTCCCAGAGAACAAAAGTAGAAAGCATTGGCTGTCCCTTTTATCCACAGTTATAGAACATGGATTTAGAGAATGAACAGCTTACACATCAGAAGGGACTAGGAAAATAATAAAAGCTGAGTTTGGGGTAGAAAATTGAGGAACAAGTGACCAAAGGATCAGGGAAGAAAAGATTGAAGAGGAACAAAGAAGATCCCCTGAGACCTTGTAGCATAGCAGATAATTGAGTTTGTTTTTCCTTTCCTTAGACACCAAGAGATGACCTTGAATTGCTACAGAGCTATGAAATGTTCTAGGTGCCCCAAGCCAAAGCAGCATGTCCTTCAAAGCCCACATTTTCCCAAATCACTGATCCATCCAAGATTATATCCCATTTCCCTATTTCTCAGGAGCCACTGAAAGTTCACCTCCCCAGAACAATTCAGAATGACTTGTCCTGTCCATCAAGTTCTTTCTCTTCCCCTGTGAAGCCTCAGAATTCTACTCTGGGGTTTCTGATTTTTTCACAGAAGCAGGTTGTTGCTTGTCTTAAACTCCAGGACTCCCATCCCATTCTGAGATTTATTCACATTGGTGCCATCAGTCTTTTTTTCTCTTCTATTTTTCTCTTTCTTTCTTTCTTTCTTTCTTTCTTTCTTTCTTTCTTTCTTTCTTTCTTTCTTCCTTCCTTCCTTCCTTCCTTCCTTCCTTCCTTCCTTCCTTCCTCTCTCTCTCTCTCTCTCTCTCTCTCTTTCTTTTTCTTTTCTTTTCTTTTCTTTTTTGGGGGGGCATTAATCTTTTAACCCAAAGGAATCTGCATCCACTTGCCTCTTTAACGCATTGCCTCCCACCACTCACTGGTTAGCTAGAAGAGCTTTCTTCTGCCACAAAGAAGTACAACTGCACTAATTTCCTCCCAGTGACTGAACAAGCCCCCTTGAGTGTATAGACATACAGAATCTACTCACTCACCAAAGTTTCAGAATTGAGAGTCAGGCAGCCTTTTTGGACCATTAAGGTGAACCTCATTAGGAATTCTGATATATCAGGAAAGTCCCCAGCCCAAGTGTCCTCCAGTCATGTTAGAAGCCAGGAAAGAAGACTCTGGCCCTAGAAAAACTCTCAATATAAAAACTGTCTCCAGGTTTGAAACGAGGTGGATCTCTCAGTGCATTTCATGAAGAACAAAAAGCAGGAATTCACTGCCACTTAAAAGAGGTGTGCAAGTCTTCCATCATTGTCTAGGGTAAATTTTAAGGAATTAGTTGTTGTTGTTGTTGTTGTTTAAAGATTTTTATTTACTTATTTGACAGAGAGAGAGAGATCACAAGCAGGCAGAGAGAGAGAGGAGGAAGCAGACTCCCTGCTGAGCAGAGAGCCGGACGCAGGCCTTGATCTCAGGACCGTGAGATCATGACCTGAGCCGAAGGCAGAGGCTTTAACCAACTGAACCACCCAGGCACCCAAGGAGTTAGTTTTAAGGTAAGTCAGGGCCAGAGTGGCCCTTTGACCTCCAAAAGGTGAGTGACCTCAGAATCTCTGAGGACCATCAGATGGCCACTTTTTCCCCCCAAGGTATCTCCCAATTTGACTTTGCTAAGGGTAAATGAAAGGAGCATCCCAGAGATACTGACACATTGTGAGGGAATGCAGAGAGTGCAACTACACCAGCCTCCCCTAGTCATTGGCCCTGAGGTCCCAAACATACAAAGTCAGAACCTCACAGAAGTTCAGAGATGGCCAGTTCATGGTCATTCTTTGTGCTACTAGGTATATTCAAATAACAGACAAAAACATAGTTAAAAATTATAGTAGCTTTATTTCATAGCCTGAAAATGTGTACATTTTATAAATGTTTCCTTGTGTTTCTTATCATACTGAGTATTGTAGGATTTCAGAACCACACTGATTCCAGAGAACCCTGAAGCAGTGTCCAGAAGGATAAACTTTCTGTTTTGACTCATAGGCGAGATGCATCAGAGAAGTTGATTTGAAGTCCTTCAAAGTAACTACTCTATATGAGATAGGAGATGTTCCCAAGAAAGGAAGTGTAAGGGTATGGGTAAACCCTTAGCCCTCTGTACCCCATGAGACTGGGCTGAGCTCTAAAGAGATTCCAGAGCTGATTGTAAGGGCTGGCACAAAGAAGGCTGGTTTAGCCAAATGGTCAAAGGAACTGGCAAGCTCGGCAGCTCTACAAAAACCCACAAGGAAGTTTTTCTCCTGGACAGGATCCTGAAACAAGGCATTTAGAAACCCAGGCAGCCTTGAGGCAGATCGGAACCAACACTGGGACTGGAAATATACACAATGGTGCAGATCTTGTTCCTGCCACTGTCTTAAGTTGAATGAGCTTGAATAAATCACTTTTTGAACCTCAGTTTCTTCATCTGTAAAATGAGAATAACTTAAGCTATGGAGAATATTAAAGAAAATGTTCTATGTGAAGGTCACTAACATATAGCAGAGGTTTAACAAAAGATGGCTTTTACGTGTTTCCCAAACAAAATATTAACCACTTGTGATTCTCAATTTTAATTATTGAAATGCAATCTAAGGAAATAACCGTGGCTATTCACAATGATTTGAAAGCATGGAAGATTAATTACAGAAATATTTGGAAAAGTGAAAACTCAGAAACATATTTAAATGTCCAAACATAGGGAAGTGGTTCAATAAGTCATGTTAAGTCATGTTGTTCTCAATAGTGGTATTAAGAAAAAAAACTGTTAAATGAAGAAAGAAGACTGCAAAACAATTTGGGGAGCCTATCAGCCTTAAAAAAAAAATGTTACCAGTGTGAGTTTTGTTTCTTTCCAGACACCTGTCTGGATCATATCTCAAGCCCAACACATTGCTCCTCCTCCAAGATTAGGATGATGCCCAGGCACGTCTGTATCCCCAAGTACAGACACTTCCTGGGCATACTTTGCCCAACTGCAGAGATCTGTCTGTGGACAATTCCACTGGAGGACAGGACCACCCTAACATTTGTGGCACTCAGGACAAAATATAGGACCATACACCATGCTCTAAATATTCAGGCAAGTATTATGAGCCCTGACAGTTGTTGCTTTTCTTTTTCTTTTTCTTTGTAATGCAAGTGCCTGACCTAAGCTTTGATTGTTAAGGCATCCGTTCCAAGGAGGCATCCACTTGAAAGAAGGCTACTGTGAATAAACACATTGTCAGCCCCATAACTGGATCAAGAGCCAGACCACCTCCCCTCTCCAAGTTTCCTTTGTTTTAGAGATCTTGGTAGATTTTGATAACTAACCATTTGTGTCACTTGCCTTTTCTCTGCCTGTGCAAATTCTTGGTCTTCCATTATAAATTTACCAGTGAAGAGTGAGCCCATGAAATCTCAGGCCCCCAACCCATAAACTTTTTTTTTTTTAAAGATTTTATTTATTTGACAGAGAGAAACACAGCCAGAGAGGGAACACAAGCAGGGGGAGTGAGAGAGGGAGAAGCAGGCTTCCCGCGGAGCAGGGAGCCCGATGTGGGACTCGATCCCGGGTCTCCGGGATCATGCCCTGAGCCGAAGGCAGTTGCTTAACCAACTGAGCCACCCAGGCGTCCCCCAACCCATAAACTTAATGAAAAACAGAACCCCTGTGTGTTCTCTTGCCTTGACTCCCTGTGTAGCACCCAGTGTGCTGTGTAACCCCCAGGTCTTGTGAATAATAAACCTCTATTTTTTTTAAAGTACCCTGATGGTTACTACAAAGGACTTTTTTTGTTGTTGTTACTTAAATTTTTTTTTCCCAATGTTCCAAGATTCATGCCCCATTCCCCACACCCAGTGCTCCATGCAATAGGTGCCCCCAGTACCCACCACCAGGCTCTCCCATCCCTCCACCCCCCTCCCTCCAAGTCCCTCAGTTTGTTTCTGTGTCCAAAGTCTCTGTTGTTTTGTTTCTCTCCCTGGATTACCCTACTTCCCATTTACTTTCCTTCTCCCACTGTTCTCCATGTTACTCCTTATGATCCACAAGTAAGTGAAATCATGTGATACTTGACTTTCTCTACTTGGCTTATTTCACTCAGCATAATCTCCCCCAATCCGGTCCATGTTGCTACAAAAGTTGGATATTCATCCTTTCTGACGGAGGCATAGTATTCCATTGTATATATGTACCACATCTTCTTTATCCATTCATCTGTTGATGGGCACCTTGGCTCTTTCCACAGTTTGGCGATTGTGGCCATTGCTGCTATGAACATTGGGGTACATATGGCCCTTCATTTCACTACATCTGTATCTTTGGGGTAAATGCCCAGTAGTGCAATTGCAGGGTCATAGGGTAGCTCTACTTTTAATTTTTTTAAAAGATTTTATTTATTCATTTGACAGAGAGATCACACGTAGGCAGAGAGAGAGGAGGAAGCAAGCTCCCTGCCAAGCAGAGAGCCCGATGCGGGCCTTGATCCCAGGACCCTGGGATCATGACCTGAGCGAAGGCAGAGGCTTTAACCCACTGAGCCACCCAGGCGCCCTCTATTTTTAATTTTTTAAGGAATCTCCACACTTTTCCAAAGCGGCTGCACCAACTTGCATTCCCACCAACAGTGTAAGAGGGTTCCCCTTTCTCCGCAGCCTCTCCAACACTTGTTGTTTCCTGACTTGTTAATTTTGGCCATTCTGACTGGTGTAAGGTGGTATCTCAGTGTAGTTTTGATTTGAATTTCCCTGATAGCTAGTGACGCTGAACATTTTTTTTTCATGTGTCTGTTAGCTATTTGTATATCTTCTATGGAGAAGTGCCTCTTCATGCCTCTTGCCCATTTTTTGATGTGTTCATCTTCTTTTTGGATGTTGAGTTTGAGTAGTTCTTTATAGATCTTGGATACCAGCCCTTTGTCACTACAGAGGACTTTTTGCAATCATAATAGGAGCCACAAGAGCCATGCCACCCACAATATTGGTTATTGACAGGTTGACATTGATACAAATCAAGGCTACAGGAAAAAAAATCTGAAACTTGTAACAGTGTCTCTCCTCTATCTTGATAAGTATATCTTCATTACTAAGGTGTCAGCCATAGAATATAACATTGGAGATATATACATTACCATGTCAGCAGTAGCTATTTCTAGATCATGGGCTGTGGGCTGTGGGCTGTGTGTAGGAACCACAATTCCCATGTTGGATGAGAAACTTGACACTCAAGAAGTCAATGGTGGCTAGTAAGTGGAGGAGCTGGAATCTGGCCCAGGCATTTGGACTCCTGAATTACCACTTGTATTCATTATGCTGAATTTATAAGGTGAAGAAGGCGGCTGTCTTTTGAGAGTGGCTCCAGTTTGCCAAATTGTCAACTATTACTTGGTCTAGAATCTCGATAATTTTGTAGCACGAAAGAGACTCAATTGGATAAAGTTATAATGATGAAAAGGAAAATAGGATCTTTTTTCTGTTTTGATAATCCTGATTTCTAAATATAGTTACAGCATCTTACATGCTTTTCCACCTTGTTCAAAAATAAGACTATACCAATTTTATTAAAGGAAATTCTGAAAGCCATGTTACCATCATCCCCAAACAACTTTCATGTTTATTTGTTCCTTTTAAGTCCTTGTCCACACACATGTGTATTTTGCATTGATACCAGGTATAAGTCATTATATTTTAGCTTTGTACATAAGCTGCTGTTATATATAGTCTTCTCGGTGACTACTGGGTGAGATTCATTTTTATTAACTGCTTGTTTCAAATTCATTTTCATTCTTTAGTAGACTGTAAATTTTTAAGGAAACTATGCATACCTTTTATCTCTGTATCACAAACACTGGTGCTTTAGATGGCTGGTTTATTTTACAAACTATTTTATATCTTTGGGACAGGCTTATATCTATAAATGTCATTTGATTATATTTGATTATATATTTAGAAGCCATCAATCATTTCTTATTTTCACTTTTCTTTTTTTTTGTTTTTTTTTTAAGGAAACATTTCTTTTATTGTATTATGTTAGTCACCATACAGTATATCATTAGTTTTTAATGCAGTGTTCCAAGATTCATTGTTTATGTATAGCACCCAGTGCTCTATGCAATCTGTGCCCTCCTTAATACCCATCACCAGGCTCACCCATTCCCCCACCCGTCCCTTCTAAAACTCTCCATTTGTTTCCTGGAGTCCATAGTCTCTCACGGTTTGTCTCCTACTCTGATTTCTCCCTCTTCATTTTCCCTTCTGCTAATGTCCTCTATGCTATTCCTTATGTTCCACAAATAAGTGAAACCATATGATAATTGACTTTCCTTGTTTGACTTATTTCAATCAACATAATCTCCTCCAGTCCCAACCAAGTTGATGCAAAAGTTGGGTATTCATCCTTTCTGAAGGTGTATATGGGCCACATCTTCTTTACCCATTCATCTGTTGGAGGGCATCTTGGCTCTTACCCTATTTTCACTTTTCTTGTTTACTTTGGGTTTTTTCATTGAAAGTTTATCACTTGATATCTTGGTATATGGGGTAAATTGCTCTTTCAACGATTTACACTAACTTGGTATGGTCTGGGGGGATCTTCAATGTAGTCATGTGTCGTCTAGAAATATTCACATCTTGGGACCTGAATCCTGAGAGTAGGAAATTGCTGACCTGGAATGGTAACTAGGATTTCACCAGTTAAGAGGGGTGGGAAGACACTTGCTCCTTCATGCTCTTTTGTTTCCTGGGTTTGGAAAACATATGGTGTGTAATACGAAGAGTCATCTTGGTGTACCAAGTGGATAGAGGACATGGTATGAAATGAAACCAGGAAGGTCAGTTGGGGTCTAATTGTCATGGCCCAAAATATAAAATCATACCTTCAGATTCAGTCTTGACACATGAAGAATGTGGGGGCAGAGCTCAGTTCCATTAATAATAGCATCAAATAGAATAACATAAGAATAAAGTTAACAAGTGAAAGACTTGTGTAATGAAAACTACAAAGCATTGCTGAAAGAATTTAAGGAAGATCTAAATAAATGGGAAGACACCCCATGTTCATGAACTGAAAGAGAAGTTTGTTGAGATTGCAATACTACCTACAACAATGTATAGATAGAATGCAACTCCTATCAAAATCCCAATGGTGTTTTTGCAGAAAGAGAAAAATATTCATATTTCTAATATTCATAGGAATCTCAAGGAAACTCAAATAGCTAAAATAGTCTTGAAAAAGAAGAACAAAATAGGTGGACTCATACTTTCTGATTTCAGAACTTACCACAAAGTTACAAAGTTACTTACCACAAAGTTACAATCAAAACAGTGTCATTCATCAGGATAGACATATAGTCCAATGGAATGGAATAGAAGGCCTAGAATAAACCCTCACATATATGGTCAATTGATTTTCTTTCTTTCTTTTTTTTTCAAGGTGTATTTATTTATTTGAAAAAGAGAAAGAAAGCATGAGTGGATGGGGCAGAGGAAGAGGGAGAAAGAATCTAAAGCAGACTCCACACTGAGAGTAGAACCCAATACAAGACTTGATCTCACAACCCTGAGATCATGACCTGCAGCAAAACCAAAAGTCAGATGCTAAACTGACTACACCACCTAGGTGCCCCATGGTCAACTGATTCTCAACAACAGTGCCAAGACTACTCATACAAGAAATTTAGCTAAAAAGAAATGGATCAAAGACTTAAATGTAAAACCTAAAACTATAAATCTCTTAGAAGAAAACATAGGAGGAAACATAGGTGGAATTGTTTGGTGATGCTTTTTTAGATTGGAAAGCAAAAGCAAGGGCAGCAAAAGAAAAACTAGAAAAATTGGACTTCATCAAAATTTAAAGCATTTATGCATTAAAGGGCAATATCAAGAGACTGAAAAAGACAACCCCAAAATGGGAGAAAATATTTTCAAGTCATATATGAGCAGAGGGGTTAGTATCCAGAATACATAAAGAATTTTTCCTATTTCAATAACATCAACAACAACAACAATTTTAAAAATGCACAAAAGATTGGAATAGACGTTTCTCCAAAAGATATACAAAAGGTCAATAAGCACAGGAGAAGCTGCTCACCATTACTGTCATTAAGGAACTGCAGATCAAAATTACAATGAGATCCCACTTTCCACCCATTGGGATGGTGAAATCAAAATACAGAAATAACATGTTGGGAGGAATGGGCAAGTCTGCAACTCTGACTGTTGCTGGTAGGAATCTTCAAATGGTACAGCCACTATGCAAAAACAGTATGGTGGCTCCTTAAAAATTTTAACATAGAATTACCATGTGATCCGGCAATTCTACTCTTAGGTATATACCCAAAAGAACTGAAAGCAGAGACTCAAATATATACTTGCACATTACTATTCCTAGCCGCACTAATTCTAATAGCCAAAGGGTGGAAGTAACTCTATGTCTAGCAAGAGATGAATGGTAAAAAACAAATGTGGTATGTATGTACACACAACGAAACCTTTTTACACCCTAGGAAGAAATGAAATATTGATATATGCTACAACATGGGTGAATTTTGAGGAAGTTATGCTAAGTGAGGTGAGCCAGACACGGAAGGACAAATATGGTATTCTTCCAGTCATTTGAAGTACTAGAGTAGGCAAGTGAATAGGGACAGAAAATAGCAAAGAGCTTATTAGAGGCTGCAGAATGGGGGAATGGTACTGACTGCTTAATGGGCACAGACTTTCTGTTCGTGATGATGAACAAGTTCTGGAAATGGATAGTCATGACGGTTGCACAGTGTTGTAAATGTACTTAATGTAGCTGAATTATACCCTTAAAAGTTGTTTTAAAAGGGGGCACCTGGGTGGCGCAGTCATTAAGCGTCTGGCTCCAGCTCAGGTCATGATCCCAGAGTCCTGGGATCGAGCCCCGTGTCAGGCTCTATGTTCCCCCTATGTTCATCTCTTTGTGAGGGGTGTGAGGGGAAATCTCATCATGGCTTTGATTTGTACTTCCCTGATGCTGAGTGATGTTGAGCATCTTTTCATGGGTCTGTTAGCCATCTGGAGGACGGATGTCTTCAGCAGAATGTCTATTCATGTCTTCTGCCCATTTCTTAACTGGATTCTTTATTATTGGGGTGTTGAGTTTGATACGTTCTTTACAGATTTTGGATACTAACCCTTTATCGGATATGTCATTTGCAAATATCCCATTCTGTAGGATGTTTTTTGTTTGTGTTGATTGTTTTCTTCACTGTGCAAAAGATCTTTATCTTGATGAAGTCCCAATAGTTCATTTTTGCTTTTGTTTCCCTTGCCTCTGGGGATATGTTCAGAAAGAAAATTTTGATGGTGAAGCTTGAGAAAACTTGTATTTGGGTAAATGTTGGAGGCAGAGCCAGTGTGAGGGGTCCTGGGATCGAGCCCCGTGTCAGGCCCCCTGCTCAGTGGGAAGCCTGATTCTCCCTCTCCACTCCCCCTGATTGTATTCCCTCTCTTGCTGTGTCTCTCTCTGTCAAATAAATAAGTAAAATCATTTTTAAAAAGTACCCTCTTTAATGCCCATCACCTCTTTAGCCCATTCCCCCAGCACACTCCCTCCATCCATTTGTTCTCTACAGTTGTCTCTTATGGTTTGCTTCTCTCTCTCTCTCTCTCTCTCTCTCTCTCTCTCTCTCTCTCTCTCTCTCTAAATTAGATAGTGAGGACATGGGATCTGAAGAGGAGGCCCTGGACTCAGGCTGGGGCAGAGGGCAGCAGAAGGAAAGGGAATATGAAGTATTTGGAGGAGGTGGCTGCTGAGGGATTGGTGTGGGGAAAGAAGCTCCCCGTCCACCAGTGTCAGCACAGGCCACTGTGTTCTCGAGGCAAATGGAACCACAAATCCTTTTTGCACGCTGATAAAGCACCATGAATCCAGAATTAAAACTTCTAAAATCTTAACCAAAAATTAGAAGGAGGGCACCTGGGTGGCTCAGTGGGTTAAGGCCTCTGCCTTCAGCTCAGGTCATGATCTCAGAGTCCTGAGATCGAGGCCCACATCGGGCTCTCTGCTTGGCAGAGAGCCTGCTTCCTCCTCTCTCTCTGCCTGCCTCTCTGCCTACTTGTGTTTTCTCTGTCAAATAAATAAATAAAGTCTTAAAAAAAATGAGAAGGAGAAAATAACAGTGAAAAACTTGGCAATCTTAGATAAATTGAGGAAGAAAGAGAGAGCAAAAAAGGCAGATGGACGTGAAGAAAAAAGTAGCTTTTTCTACCAGCTACAAAAACAGCATAAGAAAGTAGGATGCTTGCCAGACATCCAGTTCCATTTCCAAGTACTTCAGACATTCAAACACTCTGAAATTCTCAGTTCCTGCAACAGGATGCCTTTGTTTAGAGATTGCTTCATCAAGCTACAGAATAGAGCACCACTTTAGCAAAGTCTTTAGCCCTAGAGGAGACAAGATATACTTAACCTTCCAATCCTTTAACACAAGTGTGTTAACTATTTCGCCTCCATGGATATGAAAAAATTTTAAATATCTGTATTAGCTAATTGGCTAATGACTCCTTTATATATCTGATCCAAACTTCTTTCTCTTAATGTTAATTAACTTATGAGTTTCTCATATTTTTTCATTATTTTTTATATCGCTGAATATAATTGTTAACCCTATAACTTGGCACATTGATGATATAATCGACACAACAACCTAACTTATGTTAATTACTTTGTGTCAGGCACAATGCTAAGTATTTCACATACATGGCCTCATGTAATACATACCTCGGAAAAGCTTGCACCTAATTTCCAGCTTACTGATCAGAGAGCATTTTAAGACTCTGATTAAACCGGCAATGAAGTAGGAGGCAGAAGTAAAATTTGAACCCATCCTGCGCTTTGAATCACTCTCAATTCTGCTGAGGGCCTTCTCCAAGGAATTGTTATGTACTTGGCACATTTTCAACAATTGTGAATGTCATTTCAACCGAACTTCATGGATAGGGATTAACATTTTTTCCTTGTATTTCAAATATTGTCATGAAACAGGCAACTCCCGACATGGTCAGTTGGCATAAAATATTTATGAGCTGGACCTTTCAGAAGATGTTTGCTAACCCTGCTCCAAGCTTTCCTTTCTTAACTGCCCTTGGAGGGCTGACATTTTCTATTCCCAATAAAAGAAAGCTTGTTAGACATCTGGTGACCCAGCTACAGGAAAGGGGTTATGGGAGTGCTCGAGAGTTCTGTTCTGGGCATTTGGGAACCTCCCAGAATGTTTAATGTTCACTTTTAATATTCATTCCATTCTGGAGGGAAGAGCATGGGTTTCAGAGTCATTTGTATATCTGCATCTGCCTCTACCTCTCATTTCTGGATGAACTTAAGGAAGTTATACGGTATCTCTGAGCTTTGGTGTCTTCAAAATGTGGAAGATCACAGCCTCTTGAGGATTACGTGGTTAGTGTATGAAGCGCAGTCTTCGATCCCTTTGGGATCTGGAACACTCTCCCTTCACTTCTTCATGCTTCTGCTGCATGAGTCCCACAAGCTGCTGACCTCATACAAATCCTCGGCCAGAAGCATCCCTGAGTCCCTGAAAGTGAGGGAATAATGGGAGATCAGGGTGTTGAAGTGGAACATTGAAGATAAGAAAGTAGCAGGATCCTGATTCTGGTCCTTCCCCACTGCTTTCTGCAGACATTTAGAGCTGCAAGGAGGATGGAGGGGGAGGTATGTCTAGACCTGCTGCTGCTTCTCAGGGGGAGGTAACTTGGACCATTCTGCAGGTGTTATCGTTCATGAGGAGGCAGTGGAGGATGATGGTTAAGGGCATAGGTTATAGAGCCTCTAGCTGTATGGCTCTGTTGATCACATTAGCCATGGGAAACCCTTCGACTTGGAAGTTCGGATGGACCTCTGGCCTGAGTGTCATATGGTCATTATCCGGCCTCAGAAACAGGTTAGAGCACAGACCACATATGTGGGACCGGTCAGCTTCAAAGGGCCTGAGGAGCCAATACAGTTCAGACTCACCATGCTGCTTGCAGGATTAAAGAGAAGTCGCAGTGCTTTAAAGACACTCCTTTGGTGCTTGGTACCTTGGATGAACACCACATCCCCACCCTGCCTGTCACACCATAGTGCTCCACAGGGCAAAGGAAGGATGTGAGGAGAGGGAGGAGGAGGAGACCAGCACTGGAAGGGCACCTCTGATCTGATGGAAATTCAGCGCTGACTGAGGTGGCAGGTGTCAAGGATAAGCAGCTGGGACAATGCCAATCTAAAAGGAACAGTGACTTAGAAACAAACACCAGGCAGAAGTCCTCTCCTGAAATGTGCCTTATAGGAAACAGGGACAGGACTCATAATGACTCATGTCAACTATGTGGAGTCACTTCCCCTGATGGTGGATGACATCCTCAGGACAACCTTTTTAAGTGAGCCCTAATATCTCCAATTTAGAGAAGAGAAAGCTATGCCAAGGGAGGGAGATTAAATCATGTGGCTACAGGAGACCATGTGTTAAAGCATTTTTCTTTGGCTTTGGCTGGTGTGACCCGAATTCAAGGTTGAAGGACCGCCAATTTTACTAGGTCTGTGTCCATAGGCACAGATTTTTTTGAGCCTCAGTTTCATCTTTCGTAAAAGGAAAGCAGTAAGAGTAACTTCTTTGTAGAATGACAAAGTTTAGGAGTAACTGGGGAGCTCAGTAGTTAAGCACCTGCCTTCGGCTCAGGTCATGATCCCGGAGTCCGGGGATCGAGACCCACATCGGGCTCCCTGCTCAGTGGGAAGCCTGCTTCTCCCTCTCTCACTCCCCTTGATTCTGTTCCCTCTCTCGCTACCTTTCTCTCTGTCAAATAAATAAATAAAATATTTTTTAAAAAGAATGACAAAGTTTAAATGAGATGCTGCATATCAAAAACTTAGTCTATAGCACATGTTTATAAATATTACCATGGTACTGGCTGAGGTCACACAAGGAGAAAGAAGCTCAAGTGCAAACCTACATCTGTTTTTGTCTTAAAGCCCCTGAACTTCCCCGGACATCTAGTCAGTGAACTGATGCTTTGTGGTCAGCTGGCTTTATTGTAGGTACAGAGGCTGGGTCCCCAAATAATAATAATCTAACCAGGTCAAGCTGACCTTGCAAACCAGGTTAGGCCTGGAATGCAGATGGTCATGAAAGTGCCCCAGCTTGAGGAGCCCATAGAGGCAGGCTGGGCCCGGCACTCCCTACACCTTCTTTCTTGATTCTTTCCCTAGGAATGTCCCCTTGGTCTCCTGGCTTCCTGACAGGCTGTCTTTGAGGACTAACACCTAGTTTAGTATATTCCATGGCCCAATTTCTTCAGAGTGTGGTGTGCTAAATAACTATAAGTGGCCCATGGTTACATATTTGTTTTCATTTTGGTAATTTTGTATTTATGATGTGTATTGGAGCAAGGGAACTATGGCATTAAACCCAGAATTTCACATGTCCATTGCTTTGAACAAATTTCAACAAGTGAGCCAATAAATAAAAATACTAACCATATAAAAGTACTGTGGGACACCAATGTGACAAAAGTTGTTTAAAATTGTGAGATAAACAATTTATTTTGAAATATATCCACCTAGCCGAATCCCATAGCATACCATGTTCTTTTCAGTGTTAAAAGTTAATCCAAATTATTTGCAAATGACACTACAGACAAAGGACTGATATCCAAGATCTATAAAGAACTACTCAAACTCAACATCCAAAAAGAAGATGAATACATCAAAAAATGGGCAAGAGATATGAAGAGTCACTTCTCCATAGAAGATATACAAATGGCTAACAGACACATGAAAAAAATGTTCAGCGTCACTAGCTATCAGGGAAATTCAAATCAAAACCACACTGAGATACCACCTTACACCAGTCAGAATGGCCAAAATTAACAAGTCAGGAAACAACAAGTGTTGGAGAGGCTGCGGAGAAAGGGGAACCCTCTTACACTGTTGGTGGGAATGCAAGCTGGTGTAGCCACTTTGGAAAACAGTGTGGAGATTCCTTAAAAAATTAAAAATAGAGCTACCCTATGACCCTGCAATTGCACTACTGGGCATTTACCCCAAAGATACAGATGTAGTGAAAAGAAGAGTCATATGTACCCCAATGTTCATAGCAGCAATGGCCACAATCGCCAAACTGTGGAAAGAGCCAAGGTGCCCTTCAACAGATGAATGGATAAAGAAGATGTGGTCCATATATACAATGGAATACTACACCTCCATCAGAAAGGATGAATATCCAACTTTTCTAGCAACATGGACTGGATTGGTTGAGTGAAATAAGCCAAGTAGAAAAAGTCAAGTATCACATGGTTTCACATAAGGGGTAATATAGAAGATAGTAGGAGAAGGAAAGTAAATAGGAAGTAGGGTAGTTTGGGGAGAGAAACGAAACATGAGAGACTTTGGACACAGAAACAAACTGAGGGACTTGGAGGGAGGGGGTGGGGGGATGGGAGATCCTGGTGGTGGGTACTAAGGGCACCTATCATGGAGCTCTGATATGGGGCATGGGCAATGAATCTTGGAACACTGAAAAAATAAAATAAATTTAAAGTCTAAAAAAAAGGGGGAAAAAGTTAATCCAATCGTCATGAAATTATGACTTTTTTTTTTGGTTTTTGAAGTTTTTATTTATTTTAGGAGGAGTGGTAGAAGGAGAATCTTTTTTTTTCTTTCTTTTTCTTAATTTAAATTCAATTAGCCAAACTACAGTACATTATTAGTTTCAGATGCAGAGTTCAGTTAATCATAAGTTGTATACAACAGTGTCCATCTTATCACATGCCCTCCTTAATGCCCATCACCCAGTTACCACATCCCTCCCACCCACCTCCCCTCCAGTAACCCTCAGTTTGTTTCCTATAATTAAGAGTCTCTCATGGTTTATCTCCCTCTCTGATTACTTCTCATTCACTTTTCCCTTCCTTCACTTATGATCCTCTGTGCTGTTTCTTATATTCCACATATGAGTGAAACCATATAATTGTCTTTCTCTCATTGACTTATTTCACTCAACATAATACCCTCCAGTTTCATCCATGTCATTGTAAATGGTAAATAGTCGTCCTTCCTGATGGTTGAGTAATATTCCATTGTACATGTGAACCACATCTTCTTTTTTTAAAAAATATTTTATTTATTTATTTGACAGAGAGAGAGATCACAAGTAGGCAGAGAGGCAGGCAGAGAGAGAGGAGGAAGCAGGCTCCCTACCGAGCAGAGAGCTGGATTCGGGCCTTGATCCCAGGACCCTGAGATCATGACCTGAGCTGAAGGCAGAGGCTTTGATTCACTGAGCCACCCAGGTGCCAGAACCACATCTTCTTTATCCATTTGTCAATGGACATCTGAACATCTCAGCTCTTTCCATAGTGTGGCTATTAGGGAGAGATAATCTCAAGCAGACTCTACACTAAGTCCATGGACCCCAAGGTCATGACCTGACCTGAAACCAAGGGTTGGACACTCAACTCTTAACTTTTGATCCAAAATTGTATTTTGAGTTTGGGCCATCTTTTTTTATTCACCTGTCCAACTTCCATTTAGTTAGTGGTGTCATAAAAATTCAAATTTACTGGAGCACCTGGGTGGCTTAGTTGGTTGAGCGACTGCCTTCGGCTCGGGTCATGATCCCGGAAACCCGGGATCGAGTCCCGCATCAGGCTCCCTGCTCAGCGGAAAGCCTGCTTCTCCCTCTCACTCCCCCTGCTTGTGTTCCCTCTCCAGCTGTGTTTCTCTCTGTCAAATAAATAAAATCTTTAAAAAAATTTCAAATTTACATGCAGAAACTTTACTCTGAGGCTATCTGAGTACATGTCACACAAATGTTATGGGCTTTACCCAACAGAAGATCAAAATCTTGTTGAATACTGAAGTATTTAAGGATGGAATCATCCATTGGAGGGGCCAGATGAAACAAGGTTGGTCATATGTTGATAATCATTGAACTTGGGTCTTGGCTCATGAGGGTTTATTACATTTTTCTACTTCTGGGTCATTTTTACATTTTCCATTACAAAATGTTTTTTTAAAAACTTTTTAAAAGATTTTATTTATTTATTTGACAGAGAGAAACACAGCTAGAAAGGGAACACAAGCAAGGGAAGTGAGAGAGGGAGATGCAGGCCTCCTACTGAGCAGTGAGCCCCATGAGCGTCTTGATCTGGGCCTCTGGAATCATGACCTGAGCTGAAGGCAGACACTTAAAAACTGAGCCACACGGGCACCCCTGAAACCTTTTTTTTTTTTTAAATAAAAGAAGCAAAAAAATCTATTAACTTCCTCACAACTTTGGAGCAATTGTGGAAAAGCAGAACTAACACGGGGCCAGTCCTTCCTCTAATTTGACAGGTCCTTCATAACTTGGCCACCCACTTACTAAGTGACCTTGGGAATCTTTCTACTAAACAATCTCTTTACTGACCTTCCTTCAGTTCTCTCATTTGAAAAACAGGGGGTTTACCTTGCACCTAAATCCACTGGGATGTTAAAGTTTTAAAGGGTTTTAAAGTCTTCCCTAGAGGTAAGGATCAAGAACTTTTAGAAAAATGGGATGCAGGAGAATTTATGGAGGCAAGGTTCCAATCTTCCCTTTGTTAATCTTTAATCACAAAAGTAACATGTTGCTGAATACACAAGGGGAATAATCCCATGTTGCTTTAAGACATTACTCCCTGTGGCGCCTGGGTGGCTCAGTGGGTTAAAGCCTCTGCCTTCAGTTCAGGTCATGATCTCAGGGTCTTGGGATCAAGACCCACATCAGGCTCTCTGTTCAACAGGGAGCCTGCTTCCTCCTCTCTCTCTGCCTGCCTCTCTGCCTACTTGTGCTCTCTCTCTCTCTCTCTCTCTCTCTCTCTCTCTCTCTCTGCCAAATAAATATTTAAATATTTAAATAAATATTTAAAAAGAAAGAAAGAAAGAAATTACTCCCTGACCTCTTCTCTTGTCCTCCTTTCCCACCCCTTGAGATAATCACTGTCCTAGCTCATTCTAACACATGGAGGCATATTGTTAACTCTTATTGCCATTACATTCTGATTTGCCTTTAACCCAACATCCCTCCTCGTCAGTCAATGCAGTATTAACTCATTCTTTTCAATAACAGTATAATAGTCCATACAGTGAACATACAGACATTTAGTCAGCCGTCCTATTGGTTCAAATCATTCCTGGTTCTTTGCCACCACAAACAGTGCTTCAACAAACATCCTTGTACGTGTATCTTTACATCCTGAACCATTTCCTTGGTAGAACTGATTATTGAAAGACATATTTCAAAATCCAGTAGGCACTGCATGATTACTTCCCCAAAAGATTGCTATTTTATTTCTGTTAACAGTGACTAGAAGAACTGTTTTTCCAGCACTGCATGTTATCCCTCCCTTTAATTTATGCCAGTTCATGGATGAAGACTAGCATCTTATTATAGATTTAATTTACAGTACCCTGACTAGTGAGACTGGATATATTTAATGAATATCAGCTATTTGGTGTTTACTTCTGAATTGTCTGTTCAAGTCCTTTGACCACCTTTATATTGGGTTTTCATGTCTTTCTTAAAATTCTGCACAGATTTTTAAAAATTTGGGATACTAACTCTTAAAGTGTAGGCTACAAATTTATTTCCCAACGTATAATTATGCTTATTTTATCAATGGAAGCTTTGCATTCAGAAATTTTTAATTCTCATGTCATCACATATGTTTTTCACTCTCAGTTATAAGATTTTTGGGGGGTGCCTGGGTGGTTCAGTTGGTTGAGCAACTGCCTTCGGCTCAGATCGTGATCCTGGAGTCCCAGGATCAAGTCTGGTTCCTTGCTCCCTGCTTTGCAGGGGGTCTGCTTCTCCCTCTGACCTTCCTTCTCACATATTCTCAAATATTTAATAAAATTATTTTATTCATAATATAATATTGTATTATAATATAAATATTCATAATAATAAAATTATTTATAATAATTCAAATAAAATTATTTATTCTCTCTCAAATAAATAAATAAAATATTTTTTTTAAAGATTTTTAAAAAAATTTTTTTTATTGTTACTAAAATTTTTTTTCCAGTGTTTCAAGATTCATTCCCCATTCCCCACACCCAGTGCTCCACGCTTTAGGTGTCCCCAGTACCCACCACCAGCCTCTCCCATCCCTCCACCCCCCTCCCTCCAAGTCCCTCAGTTTGTTTCTGTGTTCAAAGTCTTTGTTGTTTCGTTTCCCTCCCTAGATTACCCTAGTTCCCATTTGCTTTCCTTCTACCACTGTCCTCCAGTTTGCCCCTTATGCACCGCAAGTAAGTGAAACCATGCGATACTTGACTTTCTCTTCTTGGCTTATTTCACTCAGCATAATCTCTTCCAGTCCAGTCCATGTTGCTACAAAAGTTGGGTATTCATCCTTTCTGATGGAGGCGTAGTTTTCCATTGTATATATGTACCACATCTTCTTTATCCATTCATCTGTTGATGGGCACCTTGGCTCTTTCCACAGTTTGGCAATTGTGGCCATTGCTGCGATGAACATTGGGGTGCATATGGCCCTTCTTTTCACTACATCCGTATCTTTGGGGTAAATGCCCAGTAGTGCAGTTGCAGGGTCATAGGGTAGCTCTATCTTTAATTTTTTAAGGAATCTCCACACTGTTTTCCAAAGTGGCTGCACCAGTTTACATTCCCACCAACAGTGTCAGAGGGTTCCCCTTTCTCCGCAGCCTCTCCAACACTTGTTGTTTTCTGTCTTGTTAATTTTGGCCATTCTGACTGGTGTAAGGTGGTATCTCAGTGTGGTTTTGATTTGAATTTCCCTGATAGCTAGTGACGCTGAACATTTTTTCATTGTCTATTAGCCGTTTGTATATCTTCTATGGAGAAGTGCCTCTTCATGTCTCTTGCCCATTTTTTGATGTGTTCATCTTCTTTTTGGGTGTTGAGTTTGAGTAGTTCTTTATAGATCTTGGATACCAGCCCTTTGTCTGTAGTGTCATTTGCAAATATCTTCTCCCATTCTGTGGGTTGCCTCTTTGTTTTGTTGATTGTTTCCT
>PITA01023410.1:0-28205 GCA_004023965.1 Spilogale gracilis
GCTCTTCCGATCTCCATCAACAGATGAATGGATAAAGAAGATGTGGTACATATATACAATGGAATACTATGCCTCCATCAGAAAGGATGAATATCCAACTTTTGTAGCAACATGGACTGGACTGGAAGAGATTATGCTGAGTGAAATAAGCCAAGAAGAGAAAGTCAAGTATTGCATGGTTTCACTTACTTGCGGTACATGAGGGGTAAACTGGAGGACAGTGGGAGAAGGAAAGTAAATGCGAACTAGGGTAATCTAGGGAGGGAAACGAAACAACAGAGACTTTGGACACAGAAACAAACTGAGGGACTTAGAAGGAGGGGGGTGGAGGGATGGGAGAGCCAGGTGGTGGGTACTGGGGACACCTAAAGCGTGGAGCACTGAGTGTGGGGAATGGGGAATGAATCTTGGAACACTGGAAAAAAAAATTTCAGTAACAATAAAAAAAAAAAAGAAAATGGAAACAACATCAAAGACAGTCTACCCTATATTTCTTATTTTATTAAATGCAGACATATGCTCAAAACCACGCTAGTGTGCCCCCAGCAAAGAGGAGCCCAAATCATAGGTTTTCCAACTCAAAGGCAGTACTCTTCTACTCATGTTCAGCCTTCTCAAGATCTCAGCCTTCCCTAGAGTCTCAGTGCCCAGGCACCTCCCAAGTCCTCCCCTGTTTTTCTCATCAGAAGCCAGCTCTGAGTGTGGAAGCAGAAATAATCAATGAAAAGCATCTTGATCAACATCTTTGTTTTATCAAACAAACACATATACACTTATACTATATTAAGAACAGTTCTAAGTACATCACAAATATTAATTTATTTAATTCCCAGGTAAGCATCATGGAATAGATTTTATTATTATTCCCATTTTACAGATGAGAAAACTGACGTACAGAGAGGTTGAGTGTTGGCTTGAGATTATAGAGCTGATTAGCCCCGAAGTCAGGATATGAACTCAGAGACATTGTAACACTGGAATCCCTGAGATATATCACTGACCCCAGGTAAGGAAACATTTCCAGGCAGTGGAAGTGGCTTCTAGAGTACTCTGGTGAATTGGGGGCAGAGCAGAACTCTTATCCTCTGACCCAGAGCTCTATGCTTGACAACATGCAGACCTTCTCAGGTCATTTCCTCTAATTGTTCTGTTTTTATTCTTTAAATTACAAAGAGGATTCAACCACCGAGATACCCAAGATCATTTTTCAGTGTCTCAACTGTATTTATGTTTCTAGGGAAGGAGAGTTAGAAAAGAAAGTCAGCAGTCTGGGAAACGAAACATTCTACTCTTGCCTCCTGAACACAACCAAGCCAAGCTGTAACTCAAATCACTCTTTGTGTTGCTTGGTCATAAATCCCTCCAAACTGAGTTGGAGTTAAAATTAATGGGACAGCAGTGTCTGGTATTAAACCACTGTGAACCAACCAATCTGACCACTGAAAAACCTTCCACCCTTTATTTCTGATGCTGACACAGGAAGAGATGATGTATTGCCACTAAAAGGCCTTGTGCATGATGCTCCTGGCAGCAGGTTCCTTTGCTTCAGAACATAACAGGTTGCTTTGCCTTCCTTATTTTTTGCTTCTTCCTGATGTTGTGGGTCAAACAGAGAAGAGCATCCTGCAGGGGTCCAGAACTGAGAGTATGAAGGCCTAGGCTCTCCCTTGGTCTCAGCTACTAACTTATTGTGCAACCTGAGCTGAGGCTTTTCATCACCTCCAACCTTGGTCTTTTCACTCGTAAACCTAGGAGTCTAACAAATTTGCCTACATTTGTGGGCACCAGAGAGTACCTTCTTAGGATTGCTCATTTAGCTTTCCTGAAGGTATGGCTCAGGTCCTGCTATTTCCACAACCCACAGACTCAAGTCTCATCTGTGTCCTGTCTCACTGCCTGAGCACAACGTACATAAGCCTGTTGAGGCATCTTGGCCCAAACTACTGACTGATTCAGTGGTGGCACTGGCAGAAAGTGTGACTTTCCTGGGCTGCTGTACCAGGACTGAGGGCTTAACACAGCAGACATTTATGCTTTCACACCTTGGAGATTAGACATCTAAAATCAAGATGTTGGGAAGGCTATGTTCTCTCCAATGGCTTTGGGGAAACATCATTCCTTTCTCTTCCTCACTTCTGGTGGTTGTTGGTGATTCTTGGTGTTCTTTGCCTTATATGCTCCACTTGAATCTCTGCCTCTATTGTCATATGACTTTGTCCCTGTGTATCTTCTGTGTGTCCAAGCTTCCTTTCTTAGAGGGACATCAATCCTTGGAATAGAGCCCATCTAAATTTCCAGTATGATCTTTTTTTTATATCTGCAAAGACCCTATTTATTTCCAAATAAGGTCACATTCAAGAACACCAGGGGCTAGGACTTGAGTGTGTCTTTTCTGATGGATACAGTTTAACCCACAAAAGCTGAGAACCCAACATTCCTGATCCAATCTTTGTGTCAGGAGGGGTGGAAGAGATGCTACAGAAACTTAAAGTGAAAATGTTTGAAGCTACCTTTGGCTGAAAAAGAATCATAATTAATAACAGCTGATACTTGTATGGTGCCCTGATGAGTATTTTTAGGTGTCTTGTTTTGTTTTGTTTTTCCTTTGCAAAAACAAAATGAAGTTGGTAAGGCAGGTATTATTATATCTATCTTACAGATGAAGAGATTTAAGTACATGAATTTACTACAGATGTCTTCCAGGCTCATTTCTGTGTGGAGCTGCTGCTGGGAGAGTTGGAATGAGAGGTGAAGTCAGAGCTGAGGGGAAAATATAGAATGATACCAGAGAGCATCCCTGCCTGGATGAATGAATGAAAAGATAGGGCAAGATGGGAAGATTCTGATTGCCCCTGTTCTTGGATGTTGAATGCCAACCCCCCAAATAAACTAAGCAACATTTCCAGACTTGCCCCCCACATCATGATTTATTTAAACTCACTTAATAACGAATAAAACCAGAATTTTATCTAAAATTCCTCTTTGACCACGTTAAATTCTGCAATTCGGGTGTGATTCAATGACAAAAACCAGACTGGACTTGAAAATCTTTCTCTTATGAGATGTGATTTTTAGGTAATTGGATTGTGTTTTGTTAGAGGATTTACCACTTTATAGCCACCCCCCATAAGGAACACATGTGCTTGCAATGCCACTGGACTCTTAGTCAGTAGAAGCAGATCCCTAGGGCTATGTGATTATTCAGCAACCCAATGAGGTCAAGGGCAGTGCTGCTGCCAGGGCATTTTTGTTTACAAAGAGCTTATGAGTGTTTTGAGACAGGTCTTATGTGTCTAGGGGATGGTGGTTCTCAGCCATTACGACCAGCATCTCTCTTGTATAGACTTCAGTGAATTAAAGATGAACTATCTGTAGAGTGATCTGCTTGCAAAGTTGACCTTCAGTTGGTGTCTTGAAATGTGACTGATATGCAGTTTTCTGCACGGATATAAAGCTTTTCATACATGGTGAGAATGGAGAATGGTTTGTATAACAATTCGGTTTATGTTGAACACCCGTTTTCTTTCTGGGAGCCTGGAATTTTTTTTAAAGATTTATTTATTTGAGAGAGAGAATGAGTGAGTTGGGGGAAAGGCAGTGGGAGATGGAGAGAGAGAGAATCTCAAGCAGACTTCCCTCTCCCACACACACCCCTAAGCACAGAGCCTGATGTGGGACTTGATCTCATGGCCCTGAGATCATGACCTGACCCCAAACCAGGAGTCAGAAGCTTTACTGACTGAGCCAGCCATGTGCACCTGGGAGTCTGGAATGTTTGGTCTGAGCTAAGCAGAGGATGCCTGCATGACTGTCTCCCAGCGAAGGCTACGGTGACTGCATTTCTGATGAGTGTCCTTGGAAGATGACATTTCACAGGTGTTGTCACATGCCTCCTACTTCTCTTTGGAGAAATTAAGCATGTTGTGAGTGACCTCACTGGGAAAGGACTCTTGGAAGCTTACGTCTGATTTTCTCTATACTTTGCACTTTTCCTTTTTTTTTGCCAATTTTGCTTTGTATCTTTTCACTGTAATAAATCTTAGTCAGGAGTACAACTATCTGCTGAGTTTGTGAATCCTTTCAGCCAATCACAGAGTCTGGGGCAGTTTTGGTATCTCCAGCACAAGGTCCCTCCATCCTTAGGCCCTCTTATCCCTCAGAGAGTTTCTTTTCCCTTCCTACTCCTCTATCTTTCTTGAAAATCGTTGAGGGAAAAAAAAGTTCAGGCTGTAATTCCATCACCACAGATGGTACCTGACAACAACTAGCTTGTTAGCTATTCAGCTAATGACACATCGAGGGTTTGGCTGTTTTGTCACATGTGTTTTTGTGTTTGTTTATGACTTAATGAAGGGAAATGTCTTTCTGAGGAAAGAGAACCTGCTCTTTGCCTCTTGTTTTAGTTTGGCTGAGAACACAAATTGTAGAACAATTTGGTGAACAAAATTATTCTTATATAGAAACAACATTATGACTTTTTAAACTTTTTTTCAAAGATTTTTAGTTTTTAATTTAGAGCTACCCTACAACCCAGCAATTGCACTACTAGGTACATAGCCAAAAGATACAAATGTGATCCAAAGGGGCACCTGCACCCCAATGTTTATAGCAGCAATATCCACAATAATCTAAACTATGGAAAGAGCCCAAATGTCCACTGACAGAAGAGTGCATAAAGGAGATGTGGTGTATGTACACACACACACACACACACACACACACACACACACACACACTGGAATATTACTCATCCATCAAAAAAATGAAATCTTTCCATTCTCAAGGACATGGTTAGAACTAGAGGGTATTATGCTGAGCAAAATAAATCAACTGGGTGGCTCAGTTGTTAAGCCTCTGCCTTTGGCTCAAGTCATGATCCCAGAGTCCTGAGATCGAGCCCCAAATTGGGCTCCCTGCTCAGTGGGAAGCCTGCTTCTCCTTCACTCACTCCCACTACTTGTGTTCCCTGTCTAGCTGTGTTTCTCTCTGTCAAATAAATAAATAAAATCTTTAAAAAAATAAGGCAATCAGAGAAAGACAATTATCATATGATCTCACTCATATGTGGAACAGAAGAAACAAAACAGAGGAGCATAGGGGAAGGAATGGGAAAAAAATAACACAAACAGAGAGGGAGACAAACCCTAATCATGATTGTGAGAATTAAATGAGACTGAGTGAAGTGTCATGGCATACAGAGTGTATTCAACTAAGAGTTGGCTATCCATCATATCATTATTGTTTCCTGAGAGCTGGAATCCAATTTTGAGTCTCTTCAAAATAATAATAATAATCCTTTTTATAGACTGTCTATTATAATCCAGGTGTTTCACATGTCCCTTTATAACAGCCTTTCCAGTGGTGTCCTGGGAAGAGGGATTGTGATTCTCATCACACCCACATTTCTTGAGGAAGGAACTGATGCTTTGTTGTTCCTTGGGCAAGAGGGACTGAATTCTGAACCATGTTACCCTAGTCCTGACTACAGTAGAGAGGATAGGAGCTGGGCGTAGTAGTCAGATTCTCTTTCTCAGGAGGTTACCCTGGAAAGTTCAGAGAGAACCAGCAGTTGTTCATGGAGGAAAGGGCAAATCTGATGCAGGGGCAAGTATAGGCACTGCAGCTGAACCAAGCTATGGTGCCCCTGGAGTGAAGAGCCACCCATTCTTGCCTGGGAGGGGTCACAGCCATCTAGACCATGGCAGGTTAGGAGGATGGAGCTTCCGTGGATTCTGAGAGGTCTTCCCATTTTGGTTTTAAAGAGACTCTGGTGTCCTCTGGAGAGCTGTCTTCCTCTATCCCATTTTACCAAGCTTCCCTTTATATGAAGAGAACCAAGAATGTCTTAGTTATTTTTAATTAAGAGACAAATACAGATAGTCATTTTTATTTTTTTAAAGGTAAGGGAAAATAAGAGCCATAGAGACTGGCTGTTGTCCTAGGGCCATAAAACCAGCTGGAGGCTGAGCTGAGATTCTATTCAAGGTTCTTTGGTATCATGATTCTTTTCTAACTGTACTATAAAACCAACACTTGCTGAGTATCCCTGGATTACACATAGGCTATGTTTTGCTTTTTTGGTGAATTTTTAAAATGATAGCACTCATTTTCCCACTAACCAGAAGGGATATGAAATCAGATATGTGTGGGACAAGCTTTTATATAAGAAAAGAGCAGGAATGTGTCCTATGTGTTTTGAAGGTGGACTTGCCCCTCCCAATACAGGAGCTGAGAAAGCATTATAAACTTTAGAACACTTTTTTTTTTAAAGAAAAGTTTTAAAGTTGTTGGGTACTGACTCCACAGAAATGGTTGATAAGTAGATTGTTGCACATAAAATCACTTTGGTCAGGACAAAAATTTCTTAAAGAAATTTCTTAATAATTTGTACGGGGAAAATTTTCATGTACAACTAAGATAACAATGACAGAAAATCAGAGCTTATGCGGAAAGTAATTTTATCAGTAAAAGCACAGCATTATTGCAGGAAAATAGACATGTCTTCTCACATTGGCTGGGAATGATGGGGGTGGGGGATCATTCTCACCATGGGGAAGAGAGAGAGTTAAGATTGAGTTTCAGCTTTGCCTCTTAATTGTCTGACCTGTGGAAAATTATTTAACTTCTCTAAGCCTTAGGGTTTTTTTTATAAATAAAATGGGAATAATAATAGTAAGTATAATATAGGTGATGAAAATAAAGTGCTTAGCCCAGTATCTCACACAAAGTGCTATATAGATCATTACTAAAATTGCTTTATCTTTGGTATTGATTGATTGATTGATGGGGTGGGGCATGGGTGTGCACGAGGAGGGGGAGAGGAACAGAGGAAGAGGGAGAGAATGTCAAGTAGATTTCATGTTGAGCACAGAGCCTGATGTGGGCTTGATCTCACCATACTGAGATCATATCCTGAGATGAAATCAAGAGCCAGATGCTTCACCCACTGAGCCATCCAGGCATCCCTCTTTGTTACTTTAATTATTTCTTCATGAATGCAAATTTATAAAAATTATACCAAAACAAGCCTTCCTGGAAATTACAGTGACTGTGACTCTAATAGTTCTTTCTCATTTTTCTCTCTCTCTCCCTCTCTAATCTCTTAATCTCTTGATCTCTCTCTCCATTCTCTCTAGTCTTTTTCTTTCCCTTTTCCCTACTGTTTATTCAATGAGTTCAAATGGTGTTATTCATGTCTTAGGGTGAAAATTGGTCCTTGGCCAGTAATACTGTGCTCTGGCCTCTCATTTCCGTCTTCCATTCTACTGCCAATTCCTAAAGTAGCTTAAGGCTTCCATGACCTGGAAACTGGGAAATCAGTATGTAATCAATAAGAGAAAATACATGCAAAGCCATTTTACAGGGACAGGCTGTCTATCAGGCCAAAAAATTTTGACTCTAACCTAATTGAGAGCAAGAGAGTAACCCATCAAAGAGGCAACATTTTGCATGACTGAAATTGTGTACCTTTTAACCATCACCTCCTCATCCCTCTCTCCCAGCCCCCAGAAACCAAACAGAAGTGTGGTTTGGTTTCTGAGTCTGATTATTATAAAAAAAGTGAGAAAGAGCGACAACATGTCTCAGAAACAGTCATTCCGCTACTCAAGCAAAGAAAAGGAAGAATTAAGGAAGAAGCTGCAGGGATTGCCCACCTAAACCCTGATCAGAGGGGAGGGAGGCTTGGTCTTAGAATTCTTTCTGCTTATAGAAGGATATAAGGATATCCTTATTGCAAAGAGGGATGCATGGGGGTTTTATGTAATGTCATTAACCATTTAATTATATAAAAAATTCCTTGATGTGATTCTTTGTTCCTTAGGCAATGTTATTTGACTTTGCATGTGGCTTGTCTATGAAAAGAAAATGCCACACCTCCTAAGTATTTGTAATTTCCAGAGTAGGTAAGTTAATGGATGAGTGTGCTGACTTCAGAGTTTGAGGAGAGTGGGAGTACATATTCTCCATTGCAAGGGATAGTGGGAAGGGCCATGTTCTTCTAGTACTTGGTTCAGGGTCTTGCGTGTCCTAGCTTTAGGATACCAAGAATTACATGATAGTCAATGGTTCAATACATGTACCTTATTCAAAGAACATTGTCTAACCCACACATAGTGCTGGTCTTTAGATGGGACCTCAATTAAGCAAATAAATATATGCATATATTTTTTTCCCTCAGAGTCCAGACAAATAAATTGGATAGGATATAATAGTCACTGACTTTTCTGGATTTTCAACTCTTTGGTGGGTGGTACATTTTGCTGCAATTTTCTAGGAATGTAGTATTGCTTTTGATGCATCATCTTGGCAAGAAAAAGGGGCAGTTTCAGAATCTTCCACTTGGATATTTATACCGTAATTGTCATAGTAGATCAAGGGACCATTATGAGGGTTCAACCAGCTGCTAAGTATATATAACCTAAATATATATTTGGGACTCAGAGAAATAACAATGTGGAGCCATTTGGCCAGAATTTCATGAAACACCTGCCTTCATAAATCTTTACCTTATGAAGCATGTTGATGTTTGGGCCTGGTATCAGTCTAATGGTAATGGATATTCCTTCCTCAGAGCATGGCTAAGCCGAAAAAATGGCCACTGTTTCCTTTCAAGATAGGGTTGGGGAATATTTACTTAATATATATGTGATAGAATTGTAGAATCCTTATTCAAGGAAATTTAGCTTTCTGCTTCTATCAATAGGCTCTGTGCCTGTGAATTTAGATTGAGAAACTGGCTGAGGTGCATAGTTTTTCATATGAGGTTCTGTTGTTAGCCTTTGAGTCTCCATATCTTGATATTTCTGCATATATTTATATACACACATATATACATTGATAAAATGCTAGTCAGCACTCCATCTGCCCATCTTGTAGGAACACCATGCGTCTTGTAAATCAAGGCATCCTGAAAAGACACTGCAGACTTGCTACACATTATGGCCATTATATCCACTTAGCCTGCAAACATTAAGTACTTCCTCTTGGCTTCTTCCTTTCTGGGCTTCCATCATCCCCATCGATGTTAGGGAGCTCCGTTCCATGGCGTGGCCCCTATAGGCAATGTGACCTTGATCAGACAGCCACTGCTATTTCCCATCAGTGCATTTCTTACCTCCCTAATGGAGGAAGTACACTCTGGGTTCTCCTGTAAAACAGTAGGATGTGAGCTCTCAGGCTTTATATAATAATCCTATTCTAGCGATCCTACCTTCCTGAGCTGATTGATCTTGTCTTCAGTACTGTCACAAGGATGTTCTGCTGCCTCAAGTATTTACAGATGTTATATTTTCACCATGAAAAAGCATGAAATCACAATAAAGATAAATTTTTGTTATGTTCTAGCTTTGTCAAATTTATGGGTATATTCTCTGGTTTGAGTAACCAAATGATGTTTGCCTTGTATTGGGTGAAAAAAAAAACCCAGGATATGTCAAATATATCAGACAGAAATTTTAGGTACCTACTCACATTCCCTTGCTTATCTCTTTTTGGTTCTGGTTTCTCCACATCATTTATTAGTTTATCATTAAGTCCAGGCTTTAAGACACTGCCCTGTCAAGTTGTTAGGACTCATTTCTAGCATCTCTCTGAAACATTAAAAATTTTGAGTAATGGGTGAGAGGCCCCAAGCCAATAACCTTTCTGTCCTATCTTATATTTCTCTCACCAGGTGGGTATAATGGCATGATCTTCATTGTATTTCTTAGGATCTTGTGGCTACACCTTAGGGAGTTACTGCAATTATTTTGGTGCCTAAGGAGTATATTCCCAGAGTAGGGTTCATGGTTATTATTGGCTATGAGGATCTCACCAAGGCTTATGGTATTGTGTGGGGCACAGGAGTTTTCCTTGGGGGAAAAAGAGAGATAAGCAAGGGAATGTGAGTAGGTACATAAAATTTCTGTCTGATATATTTGATATATCCTATTTTTTTTCCCAATATAAGGCAAACATCATTTGGTTACCCAAACCAGAGAATATACCCATGAATATGGCAAAGCTAGAACATAACAAAAAAAATATCTTTATTGAGATTTTATGCTTTTGCTTGGTGAAAATATAACATCTGTAAGGACTTAAGGCAACTTGTTCCTAATCTCCTTTAAATTGCACAAATTGTCATTGCTCTAGAATATTCCATGTCATTGATACAGACTTGTAGGTATCTTTTGAGTTGCCATTTTTTTCTAGGAGATTTTTTTTCTATGATCAGGAATGGATCCAGGTTTTGTGGGTGTTAGAACATAGAAAATATTGGAGCCACTCTTTGTATTAGGCAGGGTTCTCCAGAAGAATCAGTAAGAATCCTACTGATTCCTATCAAAACACACACACACACACACACACACACACACACACACACACACACTTATTTGCTTGTTTGTTTAAGGGATTGCTTACGCAATATGGAGACTGGGAAGTGCCATAATCTCCTATCTGCAAGCTAGAGAGCCAGAAAAATTGGTGGAATAATTCAGTCTGGGTCTGAAAACCCAGGAGTGCCAAAGTATGTCTGAGGCAGGAGTAGATGGATGTCCCAGTTCAAACAAAGAGAAGAAATTCACCTTTCTCCACCTTTTTATTCTATTCAGGCTCTCAACAGGTTGGGTGATGCCCATTCACACTAGTGAGAGTGTTGGCCTGCAGACTGAAATGTTAATGTCTTCTGGAAACACTTTCACAGACACACCTAGAAATAATGTTTTACCAGCTCCTAGGTATCCCTTAGCCCAGTCAAAAAGACACACAAAATTAGTCATCATATTCTTTAAGGAAAAAAAAGTAAATTACAAATACAGAATTAGGTACAGGGCCCTGGAATGAGCCTTTCAGGTAAGGAGTACTGAAGCGTTATCATCATCAGCTTTGCAGTTATCCATTTCTGTCCCCATCATTATGGGAGAGTACACCTCTCGGATTCCTGGGACAGCACCTACACTTATGCACCCTGTGTCTGTGACTGATAGTCCATAAACATTTGGAGGAACCCCATTACCATAGTCTGAGTAAGTGTTCTTGTTTAACTGCAAATTATTTAACCCTGGACTAGAGTAATATTGCTAGGGAGATGTTTTTTCAGTGAAAGGGATTTGTAACCCGTCAGACAAGTATTTGGAGACAGTTTCCTGAATTCTGACATAATTCAATTCAAAACCCGAGAAGCTAGATTATTGTTCAAATGGAAACTTGTTTAAAGATTCATGTCCTAACATTTCCTGACTTATGAATTCCTGTTCAGAAGGTTGGAATTCTTGATTGAAGATTCAGCCAAGATGACTCTAAACCTTCTATCACAGTTTTATAGAAAACTTGGGCAACTTGTGATGGTCTTAAGTACGAAAGCACCCAAGTCTTTGCTTTTGTAGAGACTATGTTTTCTAATAGTGTTGTGTAGGACATCACTATCATGACTACTATTCTTGTGTATTCTTCCTTCTCAACCTCTGGTTGGCAAACAAGTGATCTAACTTGTTTAATGAAAACCTTTATGTACTGGGCATCACCGTGGCTGTGCCCTGACTAAGTCCTCCATGACGGCAGCCTTTGGGCTATGAAGAGCTTGATGCAGGTCAGGCCCCTAGTCTACTTGCTGTGTATTCCCACATCACTCACCAGTCCTATATCTCTCTGCAAGTGGGAATCAGCTTCTTGGTCCTGGGTCTCTGCGGTTGTTGAGCGGCTCTTCCAGACAGTGTTTGCTCAAGTGGGAGCTACAGGCATGTCCATCATTATGTTTCCTCCATGGTCATCCAAAATGGAGATGGCACCAGGCTCAAGTCTTTGTAATCCTCACTGCTCCTTTCATGTCCACCCCTGCTGTGGGGATGGGCACTTTTGTGGGGCTCACTTCCATGGTTCTTTCTAGATCCAATGTATTACTCACTTACCAGGTGGAATTCTAACAGCTTTCAGACGACAGCCAGGAAGTTACGTCCTCAAAATGATCATCAAAGGATTTGTTCATTACAATGGTAGGGGTTGTGTTTCTGTCATTCTAACATTCTCAGTCCGTGACATGTACATCATGCCTACTGTCTGGATTTCAGGGACAGTAAGATGGCTACATTCCTATGAGTGAGGGATGGGCCAGGGTTTCTGATTTCCGTGCATATTCCCTTTCCATTACTATGAAACATCTCTTGTTGTTTAAAAAAACCTTTGGAAGACATCAGCAGTGGGTGCTGTAGATATCTGAAGTAGGGGAAGAATTTTTGCCTGGTGAGATCAGAGAAGATTTTCCTAGAGAGTGGAGTGAAATAGCTGGTTATAGAAGACAGTTCAGAGACTTTTGGCCTTTGGTTGTGTGCTATTTGGGTTAAAGCACAGGGATCCCCAACCCCCTAAGCAGTAGGAGACTCTTTCCCTGAAACCCCGACAGCTGACAGTGCTCCCATTTCTGCTCATAATTTCACAAAGCCCAGTGTGGCAAAGGCAAATATATTAGGGTGTTCCTTTTTATTTCTACTGAAACACAGTTGACACACAATGTTTCATTAGTCTCAGAGGTATTATTACCCTGTTCTGATTGTGGTGGAATTAAAGTAGGAGGTAGGAAATGGCTTCTTTATTATTTTGATGATAGTCCTGAAGGTGAGCCAGAAAATATATTAACTCATATACTTTGATCTTTGTGCAATTTTAGATGTCTTTATACATCTATGATTTTTTTTCCCAAATGACATTTGCATGGGGAGTCATTTGAGTCTGTGTTGAGGGAGCGAGGAAGGAGGACAGACTAGTGTTCTGAGAGATGTCGCCTTCTGTCGGACAGTGGGAACCAGGACTGGTGGAGCCCCGCGTCCTCAGATTCATCCCCCTTGAACTGCTTACTAACTGGGACCGACCTCAAGCAAGTGCTTCGCCTCACCACCTTGGTCTCCCATACCAGGAATTGTGTTCTTACTGGTGCTGGGGTTAGGCTGGTGCTCTCTGCTATTTTTAGGTAAAATAAATAAATAATAATAATATAGATTTGTTTGTTCACCACATTATTTCAGTAAAGAAAAGAAAACCTGTCATTTGAATTATTTATGTCTTGAGACATAACCAAAGAACTATATTCAACTTTAAAAATCTATGCAAACAAAGCTTTATTTGTTTGAGAG
The DNA here is from genome assembly GCA_004023965.1 of Spilogale gracilis. Classification (NCBI taxonomy): domain Eukaryota; kingdom Metazoa; phylum Chordata; class Mammalia; order Carnivora; family Mephitidae; genus Spilogale; species Spilogale gracilis. The sequence goes on from PITA01023410.1 coordinate 13,110, forward strand.
GCATCGGACAACCTTCCTCTGCACTTTAAGCCCTCTTGAGACAGCTCACTGTGATTGGAATTCCCATTTCCTGGGTTCTTAGTGATATTGAGACTGTTTTTACTGCTTTTTAATTTTTTTTTTTTTTTTTTTTTTTTTTTTTTTTTTTTTTACTGGCAGCCAATTCTGTTCCATGTAACAGACTTTCTTGGTGGGGTTGTTTTAAATGAAAGAGAGGGTGGGGCTCTGTTAGAAAAACAGGTGGGTAGAGCAGGAAAGAGGAGAGAGGAGGATCTAGCAAATTTAATCCCAAAGCTTTTCTTTGGGCTGTAGTCACCTCCGTCTTCCAAGACTGGGTTCATGCTGTTGTTTTCACTTTCTTTCCTGCAGGGCTGAGTCTCCATCCTCCCAGGATGATTTACCTGACCAGCACTTGTTCTGGCTCATCTTGCCTGCAGATTAAAAAAATTTTTTTGAAGATGTATTTATTTATTAGAGAGAGAGAGAGAGAGAGAGAAAGAGAGAGAGAGAGAGAGAGAGAGAGAGAGAGAGAATGGAGGGGAAGAGGGAGAGAAGGGGCAGAGAGAGGGGGAGAAAAACAGGCTTTCAACTGAGCATGGAGTCCACCACAGGGCTTGAGGCAGGACTCACCACTGAGATCACCACCGAGATCACCATGACCTGAGCTCAAATCAAAGCCAGTTGTTTTATCGACTGAGCCACCCAGGTGCCCCCTGTCTGCAGATTCTTAAGCCCAAGGTGCAGAGCATCCTCTGCCTGGAGCTTGGCTCCCCTCTAGGCCTCTGAAGACAAGACTCAGAAGATGATGGCAGCTGCATCCCACTTTTCATGGAGTCCTGGGGGCTGCATTAAATGTCTACTGAGCCACTGACCCATGGTGTCAGCTCATCTTTACATGACTGCTCTATAAGTTTCCTCATCACCGTCCATTCACAGATGTAGCACCTGACAGAAGCAGTTCACCTGGGGTCCCAAGTATAGGACTTAGGACCAGAACTCATCCTGTCTCTTTGTACTATTCTAGGGGGACTAGACTTAACCTTCATCACATGACCAACAGGGAAGGGTGGGCAGGACTCATCTTCTCTCCACTATCCCCACCTCTGTTGAATGAGGTGGAAACTTCTCCCAACACTTCCACCTTTTCCTGAAAATTCCAGCACAGGGCATTTTCACTCTTCTCAACATTCCTTACGGTGCACAGGATTTTACAGAGGGTGAAGCATTGCAAGATCAGGTCTGTAAAGTGTTTATTTCAGGTGGCAGAGAGTTGAACCAAGGGGGAGACGCCAGTGGATTTTATGGGCAAATTTATACATGGGGAGTTTCAGCCAGGTGCCAGTCCATCATGATGTGAATGCTCCTTTCCATTTTGCACATGGAGTCCACCTGGAAGGTTGCTGAGAACCAGAAGCTCCAGAGTAAAATAGAGTCTTCTCTTTGGGCAGGGAGGGGAAGAACAAGAATGTACAAGTGGGAAAACATTACTCTTGACAGGTCCCTGCTTTTTTCCTCAAGTAACCAACATTTCTCTGTGTCTTAAATCCTCTATCTGCAAAATAGACACAATTATTCTCATCTGTACTGATTGCACCAGGCTTTGGCAAAGACAGATAGGGAATATATATGAGAAAGTTTAATATCCTTAGGAAGGAAGGCAGCTTGTACTCCAAGGTATTTAGGTTATTAATTTTATTCAAAAATTAAAAATGGATTAAAGAGGCCACAAAGGCATTTTATGGCTCTAAGCTGTCAGAAAGTTCCAGCTGAGTGGACTCATTCAAGGTTTTCAAGTGAGCAGGATTAAGCCATTATTTTTATTAATCTGGATGGTTTCTTCACCATGCACAATTCTTAAAACCTCATTGTGATTCATTTTGACTCTCCGAACTTAGGCTGAAAATGTTTTAGGAGTGAGGCAGACTAACCTGATATTTTTTTAAAGATTTTATGAGACTGGTTTATAAAACATGCGAAAACAGGACAGAGGCTAATTTTGTTGGGATTTGATGCTTATGGTAGGAAAGTCAAAGATTTGCCTCCTTTAGCAAACAAACCCTTCCTAAAAAATAAGAATATTGTAATCTGGAGCCTTGTTTGTTCTAAACATATATTAATATAACCTCTTACTGCTTTTCAGTGTAGCTTATGGCAAAGAGCCTGAACAGTAAGTCAGCAGCATGACAGCTTTTTATGGACCCTCTGTTTCAACTTCCACAGATTACTTTACTCCTCAAATTCAAGTTCTGCATTTGTGAAATGGAGTTATGAGTACCACCTCTATTAGGTTTTCACGGAGTGCAGCAGAAACTCTTAGGTGCCTTCCTAATAGCTATTGTTCACCCTGCACCTCCTTTCTTTCTTAGATAAGAAACTTGCTTATTTGGAGCAGCAAGTTCCCGCTTAACACATTTTCAAAGTGTCTTCCCACTGGAGTCGGCAAATGGGGCCTACGTAGAGTTGTACCGCAGGCCTGGAGTCATTTTTGGTTTCCCGGAAAAAAAGGGGCAGAAAGGACTAGTGCATCCTCCCTACTTGCTTCTGCTTTGCATGTAGACGTAATGTCTGGAGATGTGGCAGCCATTGTGCAAGCATGAGAACAAAGCTAAAGAAGACAGAGGAGGAAGATAGCATCTACCAGGTTCCAGATGGCACCAAATCAAGGGTAGAAGCCAAACCAGAAGTTTCCCACCTACGAATTGGAGAAAAATAAACCCTATTTGTGTAAGCCACTCTTATAAATGTGCCTGAATGTATTCCTGACTGATAAAGAGAGTAAACGACACAACAGTCGTGACTTGCGTAGCATGAAGTTTGTCCTACTTTGGAAATTATTAAGTGTTACTTCTACCTCCTCCTGTTACTTAGTGAGTGCTTTGAGCAAAGTAAGGTTAGAGAGAGACACACACACAGAGAAAGAGAGCACAAGCAGCAGGGGCAATAGACAGAGGGAGAAGCGTGCTCCCCCCTGCACAGAGAGCCTGATATGGGATTCGATCTTAGGACAATGGGATCATGACCTGAGCCAAAGGTACATGCTTAACTGATTGAGCCACCCAGGCATCCCAAATGTCCAATTCTGATTTGGTTCAGGCTATGATCTCAGGGTCCTGAGATCCAGCCCCATGTCAGGCTCCCTTCTATGTGGGGAGTCTGCTTCTATCCCTCTACCTCTGTCCTTCTTTGCCTTCAACCACCTCCCCAAAAAACCCCCAAACAACTCTAATTCAGGGCAATGAGTACTACTGTGGAAAAATGTATATCCTGCTTTATGACAGGGGGTAGAAACACTGAGTGTAAAACAATGCAAGAAAAACACAAAGGGAAAGAGATGTCTTCCATCTGAGGAGCAGGTGGCCACTGGAAATGCTGCCCAGAGAGGTGGGTGGAGCTGCCTGCTTCAAGGCACTGAGCACAAGAATTTGAACGTAAGTCTCCGAAATACGCAGAAACAATAATAACAGCTAGCAATTAAGGGTCACGTCCTTGGGGTCTGGCACTCAGCAAGTATTATCTCATATAACACCCACAACAAGTCTCTGAGCTAAGAACTGTTATTGCCTCCCATTTTACAGATGAAGAAACTAAGACTCAGTGAGGTTAAGTGACTTACCCTAAATCACATAAGTGGTATAAAAATGGAGATAGGATTAGAACCATGTAGCTCTGACTCTATGCTCTGTACGTGGCATTGTGGAGAAACCTGTCTCATTACATGCCATGGCAGTGTCTATGGTACTGAGTCCTATGGTTCCAGGATGTACAATGATCTCATCTTTGATATTATAACTATCTTTGTAAGGGGCCACTCTCTGATCTGGTGTCTGCAACCCCTACCTACACAAGGTATATTAAGTGTAGGTGAGTAACATATTTTTATTTCAACTTGTTCTGTTCCGACTTGTTTGCTTTTATGTCTCCAAGATACTGGTCACCTCATGGACAGGTGGACTCCCAGGGATGCTAGTATTAGAGGCAAATTTGGAGGAGGATAAGAAGGCTTCCAGCATTTTGTTGTTGGGGTGGTTTGGGGGGCAGTGTGAATCAGAGAAGACTTCAGGAAAGAGATGGCATTAGAGCTTCATTTAATTGGATTGATTCAGATTACTATTTCTTCAGGCTAGGCATGAGGCTAGCATGGTGACTTAAGGTCAAGCTTTGAAAAGCTATTTCAAGAATCGCCAATTCATATGGAATAAGGTGATAGATTCTGAAGAATGAATCATTCCAGAAATCCTTTGTAGAACTGGGGAATTGTAAAAGGGAGTAGAGAATGCAGTGTTCTGGGACCTCCATCAAAAGTGTGCAGCATTCTCATCCACGGCGCTTTTTGTACAATGAGTTTCAACTCTGTGTTCATACACAGCACTGCTTGTAAGACACTCTAGATGAGGGGCACCTGGGTGGCTCTGTCTTTAAGTGTCTGCCTTTGGCTCAGGTCATGATCCTGGAGTCCTGGGATTGAGTCCCACATCAGGCTTCCTGCTTGGTGAGAAGCCTGCTTCTCCCTCTCTCACATCCCCTGCTCATGTTCCTTCTCTGGTTGTGTTTCTCTCTGTCAAATAAATAAATAAATAAATAAATAAAATCTTTACAAAATGACACTCTGGATGCCTCAGTCACAGAAGCTCATCGAGAAGCACATCAATTAGATAGGAATGGCCATATGTATTGTGTTGTTGAGGAAACAGAGGCTCAGAGAAGTAAAATGACTTGCCCATGGTTTCCCAGCATAATGGCCTGAGACGGAGTGTGTGAACTTCAACTCCAGTGTCCATTCCAGAGCACCATGATGTTTTCTTGTCCAGAGCACAAGAACCAGGACCAAACCACGTGTCTTGAGGAAGAGGTACATAGATTTTCTTCACCCCTTTACCCCTGTTAAAGTATCATCTTTGAGAAAGCCAGAAGAGATGAGGATGGTGAGCCATGGTTAATCATTCACAAGACCAAAGAAGCCAGTGAGGGGGAGCAGAGAAGTGAGGGAGCTTGTAAGGGTAGCCAGAAGGTCCCAGCATCCCTGGTGGTGAACTCTGTCCTAGGGCAGTGGCATCTTCTCTGGTGTGCAGTCTTCAGCACCAGAGAGTTCTGGGCTCAGGTTTGGTCTGCACCTACTGGTGGAATGCCAGGCATGCTGCATGCACTAGAGGGAAGATGCTGAGCAAGACAAGTTGCCTGCTCAGGGGTGGGGGTGGGTGTAGGGGTGGGTGGGGCGAGCTTGTGGTCTAATGGGAGAGACAGACAAACAAACAGATACCCACAGTACATTGGGAGCGGGAAGCATGCAGGATGCTAAAGTTGCCTGTGGGAGGGGAATTTACTGAGAAGTGGAAGGTTTAAAATCATGAAAGTCTTCTTGAGAGAGGCTACACCCAACGTGAGATCTCATGAATAGGAAGACATAGCCAGGAGAAGAGCAGATGGCGAGGGAGGGAGGAAGAAAGAGAACATTTCCTTTCAGCAAGGATATTTCTCCCATCCCCTTCCCCCTTCATGCCCCTATCTCTCCTGCCACCTGCTCCCAGCATTTCTTCAGCTTAGTGGACATAGACCCTCCACTGCTGTCATGTCACAGCACTGTATCTGAGCATCCCTAGATTTAAGAAAGTTTTTTTTTTCTTTTATTCTGGAGGCCATTATATGTGCCAAGACCACAGCAATATATTCTGCCATTGTACATTCTGCAGATGTCCCAAAGTAATTGATGAGGTAGGACTTAAATAAGATTAATTCTTATTTTTATTCAAGAGAGTCTGATATTGGAGGTTTGTCTCCTACTGCTTCTAGCAGTAGAAGCAATGACTTACTACAGAACGATTTTCCTATGCTCTGGGAAGGATCACTGGACAAGTCTCTCTTTATTATGACAATTACACGTTGTCATAAAGTTACAAGAGATGTCTTGATGGCTTAGTCAAGCTACCCTTCTCCATCCCCTTAGTCTTTAAAGCTCTGAGTTTCTGGGGATGAGGTGGTAACTTTGGTAGCCTTCTGGTGGAAGGGCACTCAGGCTCTCTGAAGCCTTCCCTTTTGATAGTGGGAGAAGATTTTATCTTATTTGATGGCTAGAGATCATCTCCACTGAGTCCTGCCTGGGAGGAAATTACCAAGGGAAAAGAAAGGGAAGTTGGTAGAGTGACCTGGGTATAACATTGAGCCCTGTAACGATTGTCCTATGGGGGACAGCTGGTCCTGGCATAATGTGTGTCCTGGGTTGGATGTCAGGTGTGTGCTGGTCAATGTAGAATGACTGAATCTTGTCAGAAGATATGCGTATATCAGTGTTCCTAAATTTATGATAATTTTCCTTGACATAAAAGAGATAGCATGCATTTTAGAAACAATAATAAAATAGACAGTACTCTTTATGATAAATTTTATATAGCCAGTTGACTCTCAAAGAATATTTTGGGTTGATTTTGGCCAAGCTCTTGAATCTGTAATTTGTGAATGAATGTAGTTCTCCACATGAATATTCACATACATTTTCATTATGTTAATTGGTAAGATGAACAAAGAATAACAAATCAACAATAAGAGTGTTTCTTCACTGATGATAGTTTTGAATCTTGGGAGAATATTTTCTTATTTTTTTTTTGTAATGACTCCAGACATGACATGTGTTTATATTTTTAATTTATAAAATTACATTTTTCATTACCTTCTTAAGTCTAGACAATCAACAAAACAATGAATCAAGCCCTGATTAACAGGACCTGCTGATTTCTGTGATGTAAATGTCCCCACAATTGCTGATTCAAACTATTAATATGAGGTTCCTGAATGCAGGGGTTAAAAGAAATGTCCAGTGTATAGTGTTTCCACTCTACAGATTCCATAGGCACAAATAACTTTAAAAGATGTACAGGCAATAGTAAACCAGAATGATTGGAAAGTGATGCATATTGGATATTTATCACCCTTGACTTAGTATAATTGATTGAATTACAGATCATCTCATTTAATATTTAATAATGTCTGTGCTTACCCATAGGCTTAAAAATTCCTTGAAAATACCCACCCATCAGTTCTCACAAGTTGATGTAGCTGTCTGCAGCATATCACAGCAGGAAGCACCTCCTAATCAGACTGCCCTGGCCTGGGTGCTGTGATTTTTAATCATGGCTAAGCAGGACAAAAACAGAACAAGGAGCCACAAATTTCAGAGCCTGTGTGAGTGTTTGGTAGGGTGAACTATCTGTCCCAGTCTGCACAAAAAGTCCTATATCCTGAGAACTGCCTCATCTAGTGCAGACCATCCCACTCATCACCTTTTTGTGGTATACATCTTTTACGTATTTGGTGAAAACCCCAAGGCTGAGAACACAGTCAAAACCAGTGTTTGAAGGGCAGGAGGCTAGGCCTGCCCCTGGTGGAGTGGGACAACCATGGCTAAGCACTGCCTGGTGATGGGCAGAGCACCTCTGCTCTTAGTACACACCCCCTGAGAGGGCACCCCTGCACCAGCCATGTCCTTCCCCTCCAGGGGTGAGGATAGGTTTTGACTTGAAAATCTTTTGTTCACAGCAAAGGCAGTCACAGCAACAGAAGCAAAGGCAACAGAAATTTTGGTCCCCTTAGTGCATTTGGAATTAGACCAGTTCCTATGTAATGAGAAAGACTGAGGTTCCCTAATACTCAGGGGACAAGAGGTGTCTTCATTTCTTTGGGTTGCCATAATAAATCAAGTGCTTAAACAATAGTAGTGTGTTGCCTCACAGTTCTGGAGACCAGAAATCCCAAATCAAGGTGTCAGCAGGGTTGCTTCTTTCTTGGAGCTAGGAGGGAGAGATTTGTTCCAGGCCCATCTCCCAGATTCTGGCAACTTGTTGACTTCTGTCAACAAGACTTTGCTTCATGTGCCATACTGTCAGTATGTGTTTGTCTTCAAAGCTGCCCTTTTCATAAGGACACTAATCCTACTGGATTGAGGCCCACTCTGATGACCTCATTGTGCTTGATGACCTCTGAAAACCCTATCTCCCAAGACAGTCACATTTGGAGATACTGGGGGTTATGGCTTCAGCATAAGATTTTTTAGGGGTTCATAATTCAATCAACAATGAAGGTGATCCCAATGAACATAATGGCATTTTCACTAATCTGGTCATGACAGTGGGTAAATGATAAATTCAAAGATTCCAGCTGAGATGTCATTTCTGCAAGGAGGCTCCCCTGATTCCCTCCATTCCCAACACAAGCTTGAGCCTCCTCCTCTGGGGTCCCACCCTTCCTGCACTGTCATTGGTCATATTGTATTAGCATCTCTTGACATATCTATACTGATTGTTGGATGGTAACTACAAGGGCAAAAAATCTTGCTATTTACCATCCTAAACATGGTGCTTAGAATAGAGTAGTTCTCAAAAAATGTGTGTTGAAAACATGAAATATTTTTTTAATTCTTGTAACATGCCCCAGTGATGCCTGTCCCTTATTCCTTTCACACTTACCAGTTCCATCGGTCAGCTCTTATTGCTTCTTGCATGGAGGCTCTTTCTGGTCACCTGAGCAGGCCAGGCTGGAGATACCATGGTACTGCATCCTCTGGGTGTCTCAAAGACTGATGGGACTAAGTGGGTGGTCTAAGTCTGAGGCATGAGTATGTTTATAGCAAGGTGACTCAGGGGGATCCAGTTTCAGTTGCCTTCAATGACAATTCGCTGGACAGTGCACATTTGGCTTGCTTCCTTCTCCTTGTATTTGCTGTTTCCCTCCTCGGGGGTGCATTATCTGTGATATGCTCAAAAGATGTATAAATATATTCCACAAAGGCCTCAAGAAAGGAGCCTCAGGGGTTATCCCAGGAGGATTTGGGGCAATGCTTTTCTGTGGTTTCCTCTCTATGGAATTTAATCAACACTGAGAAATTTGAACATACTTCTATTTTTGAAGAGAAGCTGATGCTCTTACTAGAGGAAAGAACTTTTTCTGGTGTTACTCAGCATTTTAGTGGCAGGGTTGGGGATAGAATTCAACTGCCCCTGGAAACTCCTTCAGGGCAGGAGAGGTCTTATTATGTATGAATAGCATGCATCTGTTGATTTTGTCCACTAAAGTAAGTCCCCCTTCCACTGGAAAAGCACCTTGACTTTCCTTAGGGAAGCTACTCTTCTTTTATAGAATTACAGGTAAATTCTGCAATCTGATTTCATCTCCAGCTCCTCAGTGGGGTACTAGGATGAGCAGTGTGTCTCATTACCCTTGCACAGGTGTTCTATGTGAGCTTATGACACAAGTCAGTTCAGTTAGAGCTAATCTTGAATCCCTTATGGGAGTCACACTCTACATGAACTGTAAGTAAGAAGGTCATTAGGAACTCCAAAAGAAAATATCCCTGAGAATAGAACCTAAACAGAGGAAGATGGAGCAGAGAAATGTTGCAAGTAAGGCAGTTTGGTGACATTGCTTTGGACCTTGGATCCAGCCATGCCTGAAGATGTTACAACTCTTCAGTTTTATTATATGAACCAAAAACTGTATTTGTTTCCCTTAATCTGAGTTGTATTTCTCTTACTTTTGACCCCAGGAGACCTAATTAATACATTACACCTCTGCCCATTTGTGAAAACTCTTGAGGCTTTGGTTCAAATCAGACTTTGTGGAAACTCAACATTCAGACTTTGTATATCAGTCAATCTCCAGAGCCAAGCACATGACATGCTAATTTGTAGGCCCCAATTAAGTATTTGGTATTTGAATGTCTGAATGTCTTCTTTTTCTTAAATTCAGGTGAACCTTGTTTTTTCATGTTAGTGAGCAATCTAGTTTCCGAATCTAATCAATCTATTTTTCTTTTTTTCCTAGGACCTTAGGATGGCATTTAAATTTTTTTCAAAGGCCTCTGAGGCTGCCCAACCTGGTTGTTGGCCAAACATGTCTGGTTCCTTGGTCACTGGTCACACACAGGTTGGAGATCCTTCTGACCTACAGTGAATTCAGCAATTATGTATGCATTTTGATTCTACCAGAAGTTTTCTTTCACTTCCCAAGGAAACTTCTGGAGAAGACAGGGACTATTTTTGGCTCAGATCCATCTTGTCAAGCTCTCTGCCATCTCCAGTTCACAGGCTGGCACATGTTGGGGGGTGGGGGTTACTGAAGCCTCATGCCCAGTGGGCAGCTATTCTGAGTTGTTTGTGCTTGACATTCATGAGGGCTTCCTGGCTGACTCACTCCCCAGTTGAGCCGCCATTATGCTTGGCCGGGGCGGGGAGGCTCAGCAGTCTGTTCTTATGCCCCTAATCAAAGAGTACCATCCCCAGATCTTGCAGTCAGCCATGCAGCATGGATTGGGAAGCAATTGTAGGCTGCTAAATTTAACCACAGCCACTTTAGAAAATGAGACACTGGGAGACTTTGAGAATGGAAATTGGGGATATACTTCATTTTTCTCTCTTATTTTTCTTCTGATGTTTGAATAGACTGAGTTAAAGCCTGATTGAACTATTCCTTATTAGCTGTGTGATTGTGTGAAAGTGACTTAACTACTCTGTGTCCAAGCCCCCTACCCATCAAATGGTGGTAATAAAATTCAACTAGTAGCATTGAAAAAGGATAAGGATTAGGAGTAATTAACCCATTTAAAGGGCCTGATAGTGTCCAGCATCTTGTTGATAACCATGTCATTCCAGCATCCCATTAAAATTTCTGTACCCAGCATGAGGGTCTACAACCTATTAGGGGCTCATTAAGTGCAGAGGAATAAATGAATAAAAGAAGGAAAGAGAGAAAAAAGGTATGTTGACATCACAGCACTTGTCCTTTCTTTCTGCCCTCTTTTAACCCTTTGAATGGGTAGATGATCCCTATAAATGTAGATGAAGGGCATTGGACAATCCATCTGAAAGGCCTGTGAAATTTACCCTATTGTTGCTTAATTTTCTCTGTATTTATGTCTCCTTGAAGGGGTATAAGCACCTTCACGGCAAAGAACACAGCCCAGGTTTTAAATTCTGTTCCTTGTAGGGCTGTTTCCTTCTCTGGAACAACAAGGTTGATGTTTCCTGAAATCCCTTTGAACTATGACAATTTCTGATTCCACAATGTTATTTATTCTGGCCTCCCTTATAGCTATGACACTTCACCTTGCACACAGAAATTACTCAATAAATAAGTGCTGAATTATTAACATCCAAAAGTGAGGTCTCAGGTCCCAGAGAGGTTCTTTGGTTTTAACTTGGGAGAAGGAGGGGGAAAAGAGGTAACTGAATTTCAAGATGTATTACATCCTATGTCTAGAGATCTCAGCTGAGGGAGTTGGAAACTGGGACATTTAGAGATGGTGAAAATGGGGTGAGCTTTGAAAAATCAGGAAATTACTTTCCAGAGGGGCACCTGACTTTTACTCTGCTCTCTTTGTAGTCAGTTCTGCAAATGAATCTGCACTGGGGCTTCCCAGTCCTGGTGGCTGGCTTTTGCTGGGAGGGAAGGGAAGGGGGGAAAGAGGGAAAGTGAGTTAAATTTAGCAAGCAAGCTGGCATGAGGCCCCAGGCAGAGACTGCAGGCAGCAAGTACTTACATAGCCTCCCCTGGGGATAAGAATCCAGTTTTCCTAAAAAGAGAGGATAAGGGAAAGGGGGAGAACTGATGTGCTGTGTGACAGATGTGTCAGCTTCTTCTTTTCACTCCCTCTCTTAATTTAGATCTGCAGGTAGCTTCAATTGACAACTATTCAATAAGACTTTATTGAGCACTAGCTATGAGCCACGACCCCCATGAGACCCTGGGATGCAAAAAAATGAGCAGCATACAATTTCTGCATGCATGAATCACCATTTGGTAGGGCTTAGACAGACACATAAGCAATCATCAGAATATATTGTGACATGTCATAGGATGGAGCGGTGGGCAAGAAGTGGCATCGATTCATACAAACAGCTCCATCCAGGGCAGGGATGATGAGGGGGACTCGTTGCGGGAGGGGCTCACTGGGGAGGGAACATTTAAGCTTTTTCTTAGATGAGTGGGAGTTGCAGGGCTGGAAGGCATGCGCAGAGCATCACAAGCAGAAGGAGCCGTGTGTGCAAGAGCAAAAACGGAGGTGAGAAAAGTCATGGCAGTCTCACTGAATGGGGTCACTATGTGGGGGTGTGAGCTTTCTACTCCTCTGGGAAGAAATGGTGTTATTAGAATAAAGGTCTTCTTGAACTTCTGTGTTTGCTCATTTGCCTCTCTTCATCTCATTTTTTTCTTTTCCTAGATCTGTTGGCGGTTAATTGTTGTACTTCCTGTTTATAGTTCTATGGAGTCAAGGACTGTGGCTGCCTCACTCATGTTTATATTCTGTACCTAGGGCATGTCATAAGGTCTCAGTAATGTTCCTTGAATGGACTTAGAGAGAGAATGAGATTCCCTAAAATGAGGTCAAAGAGAGAAACCAGTACAAGAAGAAAGTAAGTTCCAGTGGTCAAGAAACTCCAAAAGAAGTTTCTGTGAGAAGAAGTGAGGGCTTTTATGTTACCAAAATTTCCCCTCAACCCCCGCCCCCCACCGCATCCCCAGTCCACCAACTCTGGTCTGTTGTTCTAAGAACCTTCCTTTTCAGCAAAGGAAACCATCAAAAACAACAAAAAAAGTCAACCTACTGAGTGGAAAAGATATTTGCAAATAAGAGATTAATATCCAAAATATATAAAGAGCTTATATAACTCAACACTAAAAAACAAACCAGTCAATTAAAATATGGGCAGAGGACCTGAATAAACATTTTTCCAAAGAGGACTTCCAGATGGCTAAAAGACACAGGAAAAGGTGCTCAACATCCCTCATCATCAGGAAAATGCAAATCAATGAGCATACCACTCAGAATGGCTAAAAGAAAAAAAAAAAAAGAAAAAATTATTGGCAAGGATATGGAGAAAAAGGAACTCTCCTGAGTTGTTAGTGGGCATGCAAACTGGTATAGCCACTGTGGAAAACAGTATGGGGGTTCCTGAAAAAATTAAAAACAGAAATATTAGATAATCCAATAATTCCACTCCTGGTATTTATCCAAAGAAAATGAAAACATTAAAACATTTCTTCAAAAAGACACATGCACCTTTTTGTTTATTATAGCATTATTTACAATAGGCAAGATTTGGAAGCAACTTAGGTGTCCACCAATAGATGAATAGATAAGGAAGATGCGGGGGTCTGGACATGGAATATTATACAGCCATAGAAAAGATGAGTTTCTGCCATTTTCGAGAACATGGATGGACAAAGAGAGTATTGATTTCACTCAAATGTGAAATCTAAAAAGAGAAAAAAAATAAATAAATGGACACACAAAAAGCAGAATCTGACCTATAAATACAGAACTGATGGTTGCAGAGGGAAAGAGGTGAGAGGATGGGCAAATTGGGTTAAGGGGAGTGGGACCGATAGGATTTCAGTTATGGAATGAATAAGTCACAAGAATAAAAGTCTCAACACAGGGAAAGTAGTCCATGATATTGTAGTAGCCTATGTGGTGACGGTAGCCACACTTGTGGTGCACACAGCTTAATGTGTAAAGAAGTTGAATACTATGTTGTGCCCCTGAAACCAATGTAGCATGGAATAATAACTATATTCAAAAATTTTTTTTTCAGTAAAAAAGAACAGCCTCAATGTTGATGGTATGGACCTAAATTTACACTCCTCATCCAGACAGAGGGGTCAGTGAGATGTCCTCAGAGCTCCACTGAGGTGAGGGATGTACCTCTCTGTCGACCACATGTCTCATTTTCTCAGCACTCAGATAGCCGGAAAGCCAATTCCCACAGTGGAGTTCATTCAAATTTATGACAATTTCTTGGTCCAAAAAAAGAAGAGTGTTGTTGACTTCACTCAAAGAATGGACAAATAGAATTTTAGAAACTGGAAGGTCATGGTGGGAAGGATTATTTGTTAAGCAGGGTCATTGGAAACTCCTGCCATGCAGCCATTTACACAGCAGCCCCTCTGGTGGGCTTGTCCTTTTTTTTTTTTTTTTTAAGATTTTTATTTGTCAGAGAGAGAGAGAGAGAGAGAGAGAGAAAGAGAGAGCGCAGCAGGCAGAGGGAGAAGCAGGCTCCCCGTTGAACAGGGAGCCTGATGAGGTGCTTGATCCCAGGAGTCTAGGAAAGGCTGAAAGCAAAGGCTTAACCAACTGAGCCACCCAGGCGTCCCATGGGGCTTATCCTTTAAAGAACCAAGTCCATGGAGAGCTAAATGGATCTTAAGCCCAAGCTGCTTACTTCAATTTTCCTTTGTGTCAGACAATGTCTATAATTATTGGTAACAATGAGTGTCCAAATATTTGTCCAAAGAGCAATTTAAAGTCTCTGATTTATATTCATGAGTTATGAAGTACCTGCATAGTCCTTATGTACTTTTTTCTCTTAGCATAATGATTAATTGAAGTTTTAGTGCAGATTTAAGAGATATTTTTCCAATTTTGCCTGGAATGCTTTCTTCTTCCTTCTCAAAATAACAATTATCCTCTGTTGGATTTTGTGAGGGGGAGAGAAGGGAGAGGCTCTGGGTATCTTCTATCCTTGCTTCTTTCTGATGTAATTATATGATTCCAAGCAAGTCTCCCAACACAGGTGCTGTCACTGGGTTACAGAGGACCATTGCTGACATCCTAGACTCCTGAGGTACCTAGGTAGTACCTGATGCAACAGGAATCCCTATCTTCTTAGCAGATGAAATTTAATTGACGTCCTGGTGGTGGGCTTTTAAATACTCCATGAGAATACCTGAAGTGTTTGGAAGGCAGGTGAAGGTACACGTGCATACAGGCACACATGTTGTGTACACACAGACACATATTTTCCATTATAAGCTCCTAATCCTTTAGAGAAGTTGGTCATTGAAATTGGAGAAATTGCCCTGGTATTCAGGGCAAAGAGGTATCATGGTAGTAACTCAGCAAAAGACACAATGTAGGCCATATGCACCCCAATGTTCATCGCAGCAATGGCCATAATCACCAAACTGTGGAAAGAGCCAAGGTGCCCATCAACAGATGAATGGATAAAGAAGATGTGGTACATATATACAATGGAATACTATGCCTCCATCAGAAAGGATGAATATCCAACTTTTGTAGCAACATGGACTGGACTGGAAGAGATTATGCTGAGT
>PITA01023411.1:0-28245 GCA_004023965.1 Spilogale gracilis
TTTTTTTTTTTTTTTTTTTTTTTTTTTTTTTTTTTTTTTTTTTTTTTTTTTTTTTTTTTTTTTTTGCATACTGGCTTCAGTTTTAAAAGTTACATTTTGTAAATGATGATGGTAAAATTTATGTTCTCAGAACTTCAGGCCGCGATTCATTCTATTTTGAACCTAAACAAGAACATTTCTTTCTCAACAGAATGGCCATGCCTCACATTTACCTAGTTGCGTGATGGACAGTTTTTGCCTTGAAAAGACATGATTGTCTGATGTTTTTATGATCAGTAATTCCATACACAAGTCATGAAGCCCACAGATTTCCTCATGCTCAGATACACTTACTTATCTTTTTGCTGCATATGTGCTTGATACTTTTGGGAAGAAGGCTTCAGATTTAGGATAAACTTAATGCTTAGGTTTGCAATGAAGTATATGCTTTTTTCTTATAATGCTGGAAACCAAGACTGTGAAAAGGCCCTTCAGGGAAGCAAATGCTGCTACTTGGAACGTGTCCAGAAGGGCTTCTTGCTGAAGGACAAGAAAAACGGTCCTATTACCACCACTTTACATTCATGTGACCTTTTATATTGTATCAACATTTGTCCCCCTTCCCCATCCCTCAACATTCACCTTCCCTTCCTCTCACTCTGTCCTGATTTTTTTTGGAAATTATCTTTCCTCCTTGAGCGTGGTCAGAGTGTTCTGACTTCCCACTATAGAGACCAAGGAGGTCCCTTCCCGGAACTTCTTCTTCCAGGCCAAGGGTGGACAGGTGGCTCAAGGCCAGCCAATCAGGATTCCCTCCCACGACTTTGAATTGTGAGCGTGACTCAGCGATGGAAAGATGGTCTGAGGGCAATGCCCCCCGATGGGTGTGCTGTGTTAGATCCTTCCTTGTTTCTGATCTTTGTTCATGCCTAATTTTGCAGCTTCCCTATAAATTCTGGATTATTCTTCTTCTTCTTCCTCTTCTTCTTCTTCTTCTTCTTCTTCTTCTTCTTCTTTTAAAGATCTTATTTTTTTGACAGAGAGAAACACAGCCAGAGAGGGAACACAAGCAGGGGGAGTGAGAGAGGGAGAAGCAGGCCTCCTGCCTAGCAGGGAGCCCAATGTGGGACTCGATCCCGGGTCTCCGGGATCATGACCTGAGCCAAAGGCAGTAGCTTAACCAACTGAGCCACCCAGGCATCCCTGGAGGCTTCTAAATATCCTTCTGGCGAATTTACTTTTTGCCTTTGCTAGCCAAACTACAGCAGTAAAACAGTTTCTGTTTCTTGCCACCAAAGAACTCTACGTGATAGAACATGGGTCTCTCATTCACCAGATTGAAGTGGTGAGCAGGTATCACCACCCCCATTTTATATATTGGAAACTGTGGATTCACTCAGGCTGAATGACTTGCCCCCATGACACAGGGAGTGAATGACAGAGCCGTGATCTCTTCTCACAGTTTTGACTTCTGTTTGTTGGTAGATCTACAAAGGCAAGTTCAGTTTCCTGTAGTGGCAAGGCAAGACTTCAGTAACGAACAGCCTCATGTTTGCATCCTGGCCTATGACTGAAACTCTGAGCTTTATGAATGGGGGATAAAAACACCTATGAATGGGGGCAAAAATGTCTACTCCAGAAGACTGTTGTAAGGACCATGTAAGACAATGACCTTGGGAAGCATGTAGTGTAGGGCTTGCATGCAGTATGTGCTCAGTAAATATAATACCCAAATGAGTAGTTACAACATTAAAATTCAGGCTCTCTAGATGTTGCATGGGCAGGTCTGATAGAAATAAAGTTCCTTAGTCTCAGGAAAGCTTGTACGATGGAGAAGAATCCTCAGAACAATGGCCCTAGCTGGGTTTAACCAGGATGTATGGCCCAACCTTCCCGGGCCTTTCCTGTAACAGGTGCCTGCTTCTCCCAACCCCTTCGGGAGCCACTGGGTGTACACATCTCTCCCTCCGTATTGTGGGGACCAAGGCCAAATTAGCACAGATGTTCCCCTGTGAAGATTTTTGCAAGAATTTGTTGAGTCATTCCCTTAAGCAAGGAGATTTATTGTACTGCCAAGCACATGAGGCCGTGGAATGGGGTGGACGGAGGTCTCAGATTTGAATCCTGATTCCACCCTTCACTGGCTCTCTGACTTTAGGCCAGCTGCTTAAACTTCTGAGTGACAATTTCCTCTAGTGCCAGGGTTTGTGGGTGTTCAGCTTCCCCTTTAATACTTTTGTGAATCTCTGGGAGACTTTGATCTAGACACCATCTGATGGACAAGGAGTGAGGAGAAGTCTTGGAAAATGAAGTTTACTCAAAAGGTTCTTTTGAATAGCAAGAGAGGATTATCTTAAAACTAGAAGAGGTTGAGATACCTTAATGGATGAGTTTGTTTGCTTTTCCCTACTGTGGGCTCCAGACCTGGGCTGTCTAGTGGAACCATCTGTGATAATGGGCATTGTCTATATCTGCACTGTCCAATATGGTAACCGCTAGCCACGGGGGCTGTTGGGTGCTGGAAATGTGAGTACGCGTGACTGAGAATAGAATTTATAATTTTACTTAAATCCAATTAAGTACAATTAAATTGAATTAGTCACATGTGTCTCATGGCTATTATGTTTGAAAGCTAAGCTCCAGAGGAAAAATAAGCCAGTTTGGCAAAACAAGGATGCTTTCCTGACTTTGAGTGAGAGAGTTTACGTTCGTGACCTTTCAACATATGAGTATAACCTGATATTTGAGACTCTGGCAGAAGGGCATACATTCAGACTGTGGACCAGGAGCCTGGGACAGAGACGGTGAATGGAGAAAGATGGAGGGAAGTCCCCAAAACCAAGAAATGAAGGGCCATGCAGAGTAATCATTAAGGTCTACTATAGACTGAGGGTTTGTGTCCTCCTACAATTCAATTACAATTGAAATTCCTATCCCCACTATGATGTATTTGGAGATGGTGGCTTTGGGAGGTCACTGGGTCATGAGGTAGAGCTCTCAGGATGGCGTTAGTGGCCTTCTAAGAAGACACAAGAGAGACCTTGCTTCTTTTCTCCGTCTTAGCCATGTGAGGAAACATAGAGAAGACAGCAAGCCAGGATCACTTTCTTCCCAGACACCAGGTCTTTTGGCACCTTGGTCTTGGATAGCCCATCCTCCAAAACTGCAAGAAAGAAACTTTTCCTGCTTACACTCCCCCACCCATGGTTCCTTGTTAGAGCAGCCTGGAGAGACTAACATAGGCTTCCTTCTTGGGTTGCTAATTTCTTAAAGAACAGAACGCCTTTACAGAGAGGAAACTGATCTTCTAGAGCTGGTGGGGGAGACATCCAGAAGAAAGCAACATTTAGCCAGCAGAGATGGAAACCTACTGCTTTAAACCAAAAGAAGCTGGATTTAAATTAGAAAGGACTGAATGCCATAGTTAGCTAGTTTTAAGTTTTCTTTCTCTGCCCCCTCCTTACCTGCAGGCAGGATTGGCTCAGGGGGTGGAGAGTAGGACTCAGATGTCAGTTGTAGAAAAGAAAGGTACATTTTCCCTGCATGTCTGAACATAACATGCTAGAATATATGCTTTACTTCACTTAAGTAATTACATATTTATTTGTGTAATTATTCAATTCCTGTCTATGTTGCCTTCTTGACTCTAAGCCCCCCAAGGGCAGAGGTTGTGTTTGCGTTTCTCACTGTTGGATTAAGCCCCAGATGGTGCACTTGGCACAATTCTCTGATTGTTCGGTGGTCTGCACCTGGCAGTGCTATGGGAATTTCATATTTCCATCCCCATGTACTAAGGGCCTCCCAAATGAGGAGGTTGCAATGTGCTTTTTGTTCTATGCCACCCAACGGGGATTCTTGGATCCCTTTGTCAGCCATCCTGATAAATAGGAATTCTCACTTTTTTTTTTTTTAAGATTTTATTTATTTGCCAGAGAGAAACACAGCCAGAGAGGGAACACAAGCAGTGGGAGTGAGAGAGGGAGAAGCAGGCTTCCTGCTGAGCAGGGAGCCCGATGTGGGACTCGATCCCGGGTCTTCAGGATCATGACCTGACCCGAAGGCAGTCGCTTAACCAACTGAGCCACCCAGGCACCCCGAATTCTCACCTTGTATAGATAAAGAAGAATAGTTACTGAAGGACAGTTAGTTAGATATCTCGTTACCAGATTATATCATTGCATTTAATTTACTTAAAAAACTAGAAACATATGATGTCCAGTATTGTCCATAGCTCAGTTTCCCCAAAGTTACAAGATGTTGCCATGGATGCATAAAATGCACGCTATTATTTATTTATTTTTATTAAATGAACTCATTTAAGAAAATAAGCTGAAATGTCCTAACATCTTCTTGAATCCGAACATCTATAAAAGCAGATTTCTTGTGCTACATTTTCCCGCATACGCAGTAAATGTATAATGAGTGGTGTAGAGACTTGTTCTTTATAGCCTTTGACTACATAACAGAGTTTGGGGAACTCCAGATGCTTTACTGTTGAGGTGATGTTGTATAGAGTGTACCTATTTGTTATACATGGGAGGTTGGGGTCTCTGTACTCAGAGTTGTGTGGCCCCCTCCACAGAGGAAAGATGGTAGCTGACTTGGATGGCTAAATGGTCCCCTTTTGCTCAAGACTTTTCACTGCAAGTCCCATCTCCTGGGAAACCCCTCAGTCCTAGGAAAACCGTAATAATTGGTCATCCTCTGGCTGGCACACTCATAACTCCAAGCCACCATCTTTTTGGAGACAGCTCCGTTAGTCCCAAGACCTTGGGACTAGGTAACCTTGGGAAGGAGGAGACAAATAAAAACCATCTGAGATGTGGAGGTAGGAAAATTGGGTTTGAGAAACTATCTTAATGGCTCATTTGCCTCTTAATTTTCTTAATTTGGTTTTCTCCAAATAGCAGATCCTTAGATACAGATTTGAGTGCAGGTAGATTCTTTGAAAAGTGACGCCAGGAAAACCCATGAAGGAATCGAGTGCCGAGATTAGGATTGAGAACAGTCAACCAAAGATGCTCTCTCAAGCAAGTTACCATTGTGAGCAACTGAAGCCTCATTCCTTGTGGGAATCCTAGGACCAAGGATGGACATGGGCCTCCTCCATGGGGTTGGGGAGAGGGAATCAAGGTATTTATACACCAATTCCCATCTGTCCTTGGTTGAGAACTGTTCCCGGGGATGTGAATTCTCCAGGATCTGGCCTCCTCTGAGTGAAGGAGTTGAGTGGGCTCCCCCCACCAGAAAGAGCCTGCAGGTCAAGAGATGGGAACTGCCCAGAGAGCTCAGCAGGGGAAACAGGTGAGGGCCTGAGGGCAGGCCCAACTAGGTCAGCTACAATAGCCGGGGCAGGCACTTTCCCTTTTTGAGTTTTATTTTCTTATTTATTTTAAATAAATAAATTTTATTTAATCTTGTGAGAAGCTGGGGTTTGGTGAGGACTTCCCAAACTGTGAACATAGACAACAAGCACTATGGGAGGTGATTTTGATGTTACATGGACTCTCCCTTCCTTCCTTCCTTCCTTCCTTCCTTCCTTCCTTCCTTCCTTCCTTCCTTCTCTCTCTCTCTCTCTCTCCCTTTCTTTCTTTCTTTCTTTCTTTCTTTCTTTCTTTCTTTCCTTCTTTCTTTCTTCTTTCTTTCTTCTTAGAAAGCATATTAAAATTTTTTTAAATTTAAGTTCAATTTAGTTAACACATAGAGTATTCTTAGTTTCAGAGGTAGAATTTAGTTGGTTCATCAGTTGCATATAAAAGCCAGCGTTCATTCCCTCCAGTGCCCTCCTTCATGTGCATCACCCAGTGACCCCAACCCTTACCCACCCCTCCATCCACCCTCAGTTTTTTCCCTAGAGTTAAGAGACATAACAGACTCCCTCTCTGTTTTTATCTTAATATATTTCCTTCCCTTTCCTTATGTTCATCTGATTTGTTTCTTAATTTGCATGTATGAGTGAGATCATATGGTATTTGTCTTTCTCTGACTGACATATTTCACTTAGCATGATACCCTCCAGCTCCATCCACGTTGTTGTGAATGGCAGGATTTCATTCTTTTCGATGGCTGAGTAATATTCCTCTGTGTGTGTGTGTGTGTGTGTGTGTGTGTGTGTGTGTGTGTTTGTATCACATCTTCTTTATCCATTCGGCTGTCAATGGACATCTGGGCTCTTTCCATAGTTTGGCTATTGTGGACATTACTGCTATAAACTTTGGGGTGCAGATGTCCTTTGGATAAATACCTAGTGGTGCAATTTCTGGGTCATAGGGTGGCTCTATCTTTAACTTTCTGAGGAACCTCCACACTGTTTTCCAGAGTAGCTGCACCAGTTTGCATTTCCACCAGCAGTGTAAGAGGGTTCCCCTTTCTCCAGATCCTTGCCAACATCTGTTGTTTCCTGAGTTGTTAATTTTACCCTTTCTGACCAGTTGGACGCTAGTTCCAAATGACACCAAAACACAGTGAGAAAGTGATTCCTGATTCTTGTACAGTCCTTCCAGAAACATGGACAAGAAAGTCTCCCCTGGGTGCAACTTTCTCCTGAACACTTCTGATACTTTGAAAACTTTCCCTTTTAAACAAAATTGAGCAGGTCTCAGATTGAATAAAAACCTCAGGTCCTAGAATATAATACGACTGTTTTAAATTAATTAATTTATTTTAAAGATGTTATTTATTGGGGCGCCTGGGTGGCTCAGTTGTTTAAGCGACTGCCTTCGGCTCGGGTCATGATCCCGGAGATCCGGGATCGAGTCCCACATCGGGCTCCCTGCTCCGCGGGAAGCCTGCTTCTCCCTCTCTCACTCCCCCTGCTTGTGTTCCCTCTCTGGCTGTGTTTTTCTCTGTCAAATAAATAAAATCTTAAAAAAAAAGTTATTTATTTATTTGACACACACACACACACACGGTTCAATGACTTGAGCCAAGGGCAGACACTTAACTAACTGAACCACCCAGGTGCCCCAATAATAGTCTTTTTAAAATTTTTGTTTATTTTTGTGGTTAGTTTCTAACTGTAGTGTGTGATCTTTATTGTCCTTTCAACAAAGTCAACTCCTAAAAGATAAACCTTAAGTAATGGATAGATGGGACATTAATATGGTAAAAATGAAGCTGAGGTATTGTGTGAAATAACCTCGAAACTCTCTATTTCTTCACAAGGTCATTATTTCTGTATTTCTTTGAGAACGTGTTGTTTTAGGGAAACTCCTATTGTAGACTTTTTTCATTGTTAAACTGCTTAGTGTGCTAGGCTTTTAAAGTCTTTTCCCTTTTGCTTGAGTGGCACCAAATAGCGATGAACTATGATTAATAGTTATATAGAGATCGCTGGTCCTGGGCACTTTTCTGAAATCTGCTGTGGCAGGTTTCCTCAGCACCTCTCGCTTCCGCCTTAAGAGGGATTTTAATTTGGTCTTTATTATTGTCTGCATCAAACCACAAGGAGGCATCAGCAGATTTGTGCTGGAGGCCAAAGAAGAGAAGTTTTTTAAAAAGGGACAGATGTGTCCCCATCTCATATTCATTTGCAGTCGTGTTTGCATTCAAAGATGCATAAACAAAGAAGAGCATTTTAGTAAGAAAAATTGATTATCTTTTCAAGCCTTGATGTACTTTGAGGAGAAAAAGCTATTTTCAAGACTAACCAACTGCGTTTAATTTAATAGTTAAAAGAAGCAACAGAAAATAATACAGTGGCTTTAACAAAGAATGCTGTGTTTCGAAGCCACATATTCCAAGCACAGTCTTATTTTATCCACAGCAACTCTGAGAGGCAACATTTTCTGGAAATAGGTCAAATTCTGAATTCCCACTAGAGGGCGCCCTTTAGCCGTGCATTTCACAATGTCCTCCTTTTTGTAAAAATAATAAAAAAATGACTATAGGGCTATGAATTCTGATACAATTCTTGTTGAGCATGTTATGAAATTTTCTCCCAGACATTGTTTTATTTTCGGCTTATATGTGTGAAATTCCACTTTAAGCAGTATAACATGATTCTGAATCTTTCAATATGTATAAAATCCCCACAGTATTATGGTACAATAGAAGCAAAAGACATAAGTTTAAATTATTGTAATCCCATAGGTCTTTTGGCTATTGTTTCTCTATATCTGTTACTGCACAAAGAAAATTTATTGTAAATATTAATACCGTCTGCTTAGATCTTTTGTGGAATGACTAAGGGAGGCAGTGTGGTCTAAGTGGGGGAGATTCTGTTGGCTTTTTCAGCATGATTTTTGTTATCTACTAGGATGTTCTTTTAATTTGTTTTTTTAGGATTTCAGTTTGTTTAGATTGTTTTGTCTTAGACCCATGAAAACTATGGCCTGCTTTTCTTTGACTGACCTTTTCTTACAGATTCTTCACCTTTCTCTTTCGATTTGGACTTCTCAGGCTACTTGCATGAAAAGCTGGTGTTCATGTAATGAAGGGATGCCACCTTTAAAAGTAAATTATGACTTCCCCCTGCTTTCAGAAAAGAAAAATAAATCAATCAATAGGAGTTTCTCAATTTATTTCACTGCATTACATTTTCCTTAAACAACTACAGTTTAAGGCTATAGTTTAGTAAGACATTAACATAAAGCAGACATGCAAAATTTCATTATTTAAAGTTTAATAAGTGGATTTTCATGGTGTTCTACAAAAGTCTTCATCTTCGGGCGCCTAGGTGGCTCAGTTGGTTAAGCGACTGCCTTCGGCTCAGGTCATGATCCCGGAGACCCGAGATCGAGTCCCACATCGGGCTCCCTGCTCGGTGGGAAGCCTGCTTCTCCTTCTCTCACTCCCCCTGCTTGTGTTCCCTCTCTGGCTGTGTTTCTCTCTGTCAAATAAATAAAAATCTTAGGAAAAAAAAAGTCTTCATCTAGATATATTTGTGAATTCTAATGTTCCTCTAAAATTACAATTCTTTCAAAAAATGTTTATAATGACACATGTAACATAGGAACATACACTTTGATAAGAATTCAAACCACGAATATTTCATAATTTAATTTGTAACGTGGAGGTTAACATTATAGTCCCTCTTTATCCCTTCCAGAAAATCCTCTTCCTTCTCCAGAAGTCGTCACTGTTCACATGTAAATGTGTGTAATTTAGACATTTCCTATGTACATATAAAATTTAGAAAGAACTGTTAATTTTTTTACTTTTACCTAATGGAGTAATAATCTATGTATTGATGTATTGCTTCTTCTAGTTAGCAATTGCTTTGATGATCTTTCCATTTCAATACCTATATGGAATTAGCTCATTCTTTATAACCACTGGAGAATGTTCCATTGTCTTTATGGATGTATTTTCATTTATTTATCCAGAGAATGAGGTTGTATCCAGTTTTTAAAGTATTTGAAACAATCTTGCAGAAGACACCTTTGTTTTTATATCCTTGGTGCCCATGTGGGCAGGTCCGTGGAATGGATCCCTAGGGGTTTCTCTGGGTCACAGAGATATTCTCAGCCTTTCTACTGTCAGAATCATTTTTCTCCCACATTTTTTTTAAAGATTTTATTTATTTGACAGAGAGAAACACAGCCAGAGAGGGAACACAAGCAGGGAGAGTGAGAGGGAGAATCAGGCTTCCTGCCCAGCAGGGAGCCCGATGTGGGGCTCGATCCCGGGTCTCTGGGACCATGACCTGAGCCTAAGGCAGTTGCCCAACCAACTGAGCCACCTAGGTGACCCAATTTTTCTTCCACTTCTTATCTCCTATTACCACTTAATAAAACTCTGATCTGGGTGCCTGGGTGGCTCAGTGGGTTAAAGCCTCTGCCTTCGGCTCGGGTCATGATCTCAGGGTCCTGGGATCGAGGCCCGCATCCGCCTCTCTGCTCAGCAGGGAGCCTGCTTCCTCCTCTCTCTCTGCCTGCCTCTCTGCCTACTTGTGATCTCTCTCTCTCTGTCGAATGAATAAATAAAATCTTAAAAAAATGAAAAAGTAAAACTCTTATCTGAAAGAGGGTCACAGAGGTTTCTGCAAGGATCCCCTGAAGCTTATGAGAATGGGGGCCTCCAGGGGTGGAGTTCGTGAAAAATTCAGCCTCCATTTCCTCAAGGATATGCCAACTCCAAATTGATTTAATTTTCTAGGGATAAGTGGCATTTGAGACCATTCTGATAAGGTCAATTTTCCTTGGTTAAGGAAAAAAAATGAGAATTCAATTCTGTGAACATTGGTTGAGTACCTAGTCTGTGTGAGCTACTGGCCGGTCACTGCTTGAAATAAAGAGTTAAATAGAGGATGGGTCACAACGATGGGTGGTGGCAGCGTGGAATAAGATAAGACATTAACTAAATGTAATCCGAGGTGTGAAAAGTAAGGGACAGAAAAATTTTAAAAACACAAACACTTAACAAAATCCCATGAATCCAACCTTCCAAGGGCAACCACCACTATAATTTTTTTAAAAAAATTTGTTTATTTGACAGTGAGAGAGGGAACACAAGCAGGGGAGTGGGAGAGGGAGAAGCAGTCTTCCCGCTGAGCAGGGAGCCCAACGTGGGACTCGATCCATGACCGAAGCCGAAGGTAGATGCTTATGGACTGAGCCACCCAAGGACTCCTCTGCTATAATTTTGACATATTTATTCTGGGTATTTTTTTTCAGTGCATATTTTGTAATAGAGGGGCCCACTAGTGCCAGCTCTGGGGGTTTTCAGTGTGAGTGGCTCAACTGAGCAGAGTGGAAGCAGAAGGCCCTCCCTGCGCACCTGGAGAGTTGCCTAGGCAGGGCTTCATTGCCTGTTGAAAGGGTGTGCAATCGCCAACACGAGGAACTTGCACCCTCCTTCCTTAAGCTCAGTTCCTGGGATGCACAACTGACTGATCACCATTTCTGGGAGGCACCATCCAGTGTAGCAAAGACAAAGTCAAACAAGTTGAGTGTTCCTATCAAAACATGATCACATCCTTCTACACTTGTCAAGACATCAATCAACACCATTAGGCGATTTTTCTCCACAGGGCTCCATCATTCAGGTGCAGGAAAAGTAGCATAGCAAGAGATGGCTGGAAGAATTCTCGGTCAAGGAAGATGTTTCTATTCATTCATGAAACAGTCATTTTCTTAAGCTATTAAGTACCAGGAAGACAGCGATTGTGTCTGTTTTAGGGATATTTGTCTTCCAAGGTGAAAGTCAACCTTCCTAGAAGAATGGGCCAAATGTCTCTTTCCAAATCTAGCAAGAAAGATGCCGCAGGCAAGTTGATGTTTTCTTATCAGAAAGAGTTTGAAACTTCAGATTCTGCAGTTTACTTTAAGCATGACTTTTAATTAATGGGGTGTAGCCTGGACCAGCAGGGTTTTGACAGGTGAAGAGAGAGCATCCCAGAGGGAAGTGTTGCATTTAGAACAATGGGATAATGGGTGCAGTGGGGGGTGAGGAGGTACTCAGTTGCCTGAATTGGATGGAACATGAAGGTCTCAGAAGATCCAAGGTTACCATAATATGCGGTTCTGGTCCCAAGGTGTCGTGGTGGACACTTGCTATTTCTTCTGACTGCTCAAATCCTTTTCCCATCCTTTCTAGACATAGCTTCTCCATGTTGTAAGTCCCCATCATCTACTATAGAAGGCTCAACATCCCAGCCTCTCTGGCTGCTCGAGGACAGCCACAGATCCCGAGATGCCTCCTGGTGAGATGAGCAGGCACTACATGAATCCACTCCGGTAGGTGAAGTGGGAGCCCCTTCCGGGCTCTGGGAGCAGCAGCTGCATGGGCTTTAGGACAGAGTCCCGAGCTTGCTCTGTGATATAGGTGCAATAAGCTACAAGGTCTGGGTCTTGAGGGGGACACAGGTGGTCCCCCGGAACAGTTCTGCAGTGCCACTGTGGGTGGCACTTCCTGGCTGACCTTCCTCCAAGTCAAAGTTCTCTGTCCCTCACGAGGATTCTCTGACTCTTCTTCTCTGACAATTAATGCTTTATTAATTTCCTTTTCTATCCCAAATAACCAGAGAGAGTCTCTGTTGCAGCTCTGAGTCCTGATTTTTAGGAGGAGTCCGTCTGAGGAATGGTGGGAGAAGAGGCAGGGGAGGTTATTTGTGACGTGACTTGACATCAAACGTGTACCTAGCACAACATTGACTATAATACAGTTTAATTTCTCAGACAACCCATAAAAGAATATATTAAGCACCTGAAAAATGAGATAGCTTCAGGAATAACAAAATTGCAAATACCAGATATTTTTATTTCAGAGAGAGATGGAAAATAGTAAAAAGGAAATGCTCCGTGCTGATGAACATGTGGGAAAGTGGACCCTTGAGGATCCATGACAGAATTTCTGAAGTGACAGCTGGCATTAAGTATATATACATATATATAAAATAACCTTATATATCCATGTGCCTTGATCTAAGTCTCAGGTCCAGGAATTTATCTGGGGAAATAATTGGATAGGCAGAGAGTCAGACAGATGGAGATAAAACAGCTTTATTGCTAATGAGACCTTTTTGGAGGTTGTAGCTTAGAAGTGTGTCCACCTGGGTACAGCCTACCCAAGGAAAATTTACACTTATCAGAGATTGCTGACTCAGAGATTGCGTGGTTCTGAGGCAGAGAAGAAAGGGAGCGAATTGTAAGTAGCTTTTTAATATGTTACCTCTTGCATTTGAGCGATGAGGACCAATGGGTATCAGGCAATGCGCTCCTCTGCGGGTGGGAGCGAGAGTGTTACAATAACAATGGCTCCTCTATGGGGAAACATGGCAAGTAGAGAATAAATGTTCCTGCCCCTAACATTATCATGCAATTCCATGTTTGTTTGAAAAATGTGTGTATGCTTGTGTAAAAAGCTACAAAAATCAGCCTGAGATGGATGTGTGATAAGTAGTTTTCCCTGTAGGTTGAGGCTATGAGAGAGGTTTTCAGCTTTTCCTTATTACTTGACCTTTGAAAATAAACCATAGTTATTCTTTGTGAGATAAAAACCTGAAATATATTTCTATTAGAAAATGAAGTTTCCGTTCCTATTGTGTGTAATTCATACTTTATGTAAATGATATTTAATCATGCAGCAAGTCTTTTCTAGTTAGCTAAACATTGACAATCAATAGACACAGGTTCCATGATAGAGCAATTACTGAGATTCTTCATGCGTTCCTTGTGTCTTTTCAATGTTCTGATGTGAACGGAGCGCCTCTCTGCTCTCCCTTGATCCCCTTGCAAACTGTTTATTAAAACCCATTTCTCATGTTTTCACTGTACCTTGAGTGAGAAGTCATTCTCAGTGCGTTAATTTACAGGGAAACACATGAGTTACAGGTTGGTATCAGGATTCAAAAATAAAGCCGTTTACAAATAATTATCCTTTGGGGGGACTTGAAAGCCATAAATCTGAAATCTGGTAAGCCTGAATCCCAGATTTTGCTAGAATAAGGGGCTCTTTCTGCTACAGTCCAGCTACATTAAAATGAAAACTAAAACTAAAAAGAAAAACAAAACCCTCCCAAAAGATAAGAAAGCAAAAAGGCAAGCAATTGCTGTGAGATTTCTTTTTATTTCTCCCCTGTTGAATCACTTTGCATTTAAGACTAAAACCAAAACGATTTAAACCCACACCTGAAACCAGTAAGCTTTAGGATATAAGGACAAGGAGAGGGCTGAATCTTTTGTTTTCAGAATTTCAACCTCAAAACCTGCTCCTTTTAGCTCCACTGCCATCCACTGAGGTCCTACCTTGCTGAGGGCACGCAGGAGACAGGGCTCTGATACCTGCTCTCTTTTCTTCCTTGCTAGCAGAACCCCAAAGCCATGTGATCTGGGTAATGTGACACCATGCATGGGATGGGTGTGTGAACAATCATCACTCATTTGGGGATGGATTTAAGGATGGGCACCTGACAAAGTTTTTGCCATTGTTCCCATGGTGGGGGAGGGGTGTTCTTCTATTTTTCATTAGAAAAATACGGGGTAAGAAGAGCTGGCCACCATCCGGCCATCATATGGAGCGGGTCAGCCGGAGAGTGCAGCCTCTGTAGGGGGCGGCCGGAGCCAAGAAACACAGCTACCAGGTCCTGAGAAGATTTTTGAGCTCCCAAATCAGGCTGGGTTAGATGCTAGCTCAGTTGTCAATATTTTCAAGTATTTGAGTCAATTAATGTCTTAAGTTTCTTTGAATTAAATTTTCTGTCACATTACAGTCAAAAGAATACTAAATCTCACAGTAGTAGGTGTCCTACTACTTTATAGGTGTGAGATCTGAGCTTCAGGATAGTGGAATTTCCCCAAAGCACCCAAGCTTTAAACTTGAAGGGAGTATCCCTCCAAGGTGGTCAGTATTACCACTAAGAAATCACTTACCTATTTCTATTCCATGCTGAGCCAAGCTCTGCCATCTTGGTACTGAAGGTAAACCTGCAGTTCTCTTGAGTCCCAGGCTGAAAACATTGGTTGAATGGAGACAAGAAGAAAAGGAACATTTCCTCGAGCAGATTAATTTTTGGACTTTTTAATTTACAATTAGCTATTTTTAGTTAGTTACAGCAACCTCTGTGGGTTATTTATTTGATCGCACATGACTCTGAAGAAAACAGCTTTGATTTGGTTTCCCGGTGACCCAGATGAACTGCATCATTAGGCAGTTGGTAGGTCTTCTTAATTACAAGAAATAAAAGGAAAAATCTGAGCGTTCCTCCTTCCCCCCCAACATGCTTTGCAAAACACGTCTTGCTAGGCCCCAGACTAATTCATGAAAACGTGTCACTAACAAAATATCGAAGAGGCAGAAGAACCTGATGGAAACAGTTTTATTGAGGGCCTCTGTGACAAAAATATCTTCAAAGGGAGTTCTATCAATTTTATTAAGCTACATCGTGCACTTGTACATGACAAGCTTATCAAGCACAATAGCATTTGAATAAGCAATCAAGGTTTAAGAGTATTTGACACTTCCCCACCTTGTACTGGCAGAAACTCTCTGTGAGGAGAGACGCCACGAGAGAAAAAATCAGCCTCCAGTGGAGAAATGGGTGGCGTCCAAAGGTTCGTTTGTGTATTTGTGGCTTGTTGCTCAGGACATGGTCAGAATGGCATTTCGTGTCCTCGGTGGACACATAAAAGCTGATTTGGCCTGTTTTATCGTTTAAGGGGCTTTGGTTGCTGATGATAGAAAAATGAACTGTAGTTAATTTAAAGCCAAATGGAGTGTACTGGAAGCATATTGGGAGGTCGGAATCCGTGGGAAGAGTGAGGGGACAGACTTTCCCCCAAAGTGCTACAAAGAAGGACCCACAGTGATGACCGCTGTCTTAATGTCCTTCTTAGGACTCTCCACCCTAGCAGATAGGACCTACATTTGCCCAGTTCCTCAGACTCAATATGCTGGAATTATCTTTGACTCTCCTTTTCCTCTCTCACTCCACGTCCAGTCCTTCGGTAAATCTGCTTAGCTCTACCTTCTTAATAGAATGGAATACAACTACTTTCCCCAAGCCTCACAGTTCTACCCTGGTCTAGGTGTAACATTTCTCACCTAAGTCATTGTCATGCCTTCCTCTGCCTTCCTTCTCCTCCCTGATGGTCTAGAGGGATAGTGTTGAAACCTAAGCCAGATCACATCATTTCTTCTAAAAGTTTCTCATGTTTTAGTAAATGGCTTGATCTTACTGATCAGTCCATGTCACCTCAACAGCTTTCTCATCCATCATCTTTCCCATCCTTCTGGTCCAGCCACACTGACCTCCCCCTCACTGTTGCTTTAATACACCAAGCATGCTCCTGCCTCAGGGCCTTTTTATGTGCTCTACCTTCTGTGTGGAACACTTTTGCCAGAGCCTCTTTACTTAAATACAGCTTTGCTGGTGAAGCCTTCTCTGGTCACGCTCCAGAACAGGAGCCACCTTTCCCCCATTCCTGTTACTATCTATCCCTTTTATCCCACGTTATTTTTCTTTCTATTCACTACCTGTGTTATATAGACACTGACCTGTTTACAGTCTAACTCCCTTTCCTTGGCTATGAATTACTTAAATTTGTCTCTTTTCTTCAATTCCACATCCTCACATCTGCATGTGTTAGTGCCTCCCTAAATATTTTTTGGAGTGAAGGAAGGAATGCACGTATGGGTGATATGGCAACTGCCCGGGGCTGGGAAGAGTCTAAGTAGTCGACTCTCTTCCACTGGAAAGAATGAACTCCAGTAACCTTCCATTTCAATAATCAAATTCCAGGGAGGGGTTTTCTGGTGAGTATAGGATGGCTAACACACCCATATCTTGGTTAAAAGGGAACAAAATACTAGTCCCATGAGCTTGCACTGAAAGGGAAGAGATATGCCCAAAAGGAAGTTGCTCTTATGTTCAAGCATGGTAAGGGATTCTTGGTTCATAGGTGAGGGATCCCTACCCACTAACACATGAACTAATACATTATAGAAATGAAATAATTTTCTGTCTCAGTCAAGGATATTTGGTGCTTTAAGTAACCCAAACCCAAGTAATAGTAGCTTAGACACACAAGGCTTTTTTGGGGGGGGCATACCAGTTTGTGAGAAGGCAGTTGCTGGTACCTGTTCAGTAGCTCAACATTTGAGAATTTGGGCTGGCATTTCTGTGATTTTCTTGGCCTTTCCCTCATGGTCACAATATGGCAACTGTGTGCCCAACGTTCCTGCCTTCACACATTCTTCAAGGGAAGAAAGCAGTAGAAGACAAGGGGCAGAGTGTTTTTCTTCAAGCACCTCTCTGTGATCACAGAAGGAAATGCCTTTCCTAGGAGCTGAGACTTTCCATTTTCTCTTTTTAGCAAAACCATAGGGCCTAGGACAATACCCATTTAGCCTTTCTAGGTTCTGTGTATAAGATCTGGGCAATGGGTAGGTTGTTGGGGATACTTTGGGTGTCTGCTGTAGACCATCCAGCTAGAGGGTACAGGAATTAATTTGGATGGAATTTTGTCTGATGCCAAAATCTCTTAGGCACCAAGTTTCGTTGCCTCTTGGGAGGATGGCTCTGTTTTCCTTTTTACTTTGCTTTGTTTGGTTTTAGGTGCTTCTAGGTAGTGAAACACAAGGGCCCTATATTGAGGATCCTGTTGGTAGGAAATGTACAGAATGGGAAAACCTATAGGGACAAAAAGCAGGTTATTGGTTGCCAGGGGCTGGGGGCTTGCAAGAATGGGGAGGGGCATGACTGCTAATAGGTGGGGGTTTCCTTTTGGGGTGATGAAAATATTCTGAAATTTAACAGTTGTGATGATAACACAACTCTGTGAACATACTTGAAATAACTGGACTGTATACTTTGAAATGGTGGATTTTTATGATGTGAATTATAATAAAGTTGTTATTTATAAAAAGTAAAATGCTAAACACACACAGTAATTTTTGTAACCCCTTACATTTAAAAATATACCAGGAGCTTCAAAAAATCAAAGTGCCCCAGGCCTCTCATGTTCTTTCAGAGATGGGGGGGCACATTCACCCCTCCTGGGATCCTTGGGCTCCCATCTGTCCATTAACTTCTCTTGCTCTCTTTTCCCAGATCAGCACTCATTTCCTCTTACCCCTTTTAAGTCTCCTTTCTAGGTATTTTCCCACATGTCTTCACATAAGAAAAACAATTTATTTCCCTTGCACTCTCATGACCTCATTAAATTGCATATTGCACGAGATAGTACTCAACATGATAGGTAATACCGTTTATCCATAGTAGTTGCTTGTGTGTTGCTGAGTGCAGGGCTGGATTAGAAAAGTATTTGAGAAGTACTCAAAGAAACGCCATAGCTAGTTGTGTGAGGATGGAGATTCTCAACCCAGGCTGTGCTTGAGAATCTCTGAGCAGCTTCTCCGGTGCTGGTGCCTGGGCTCCACGGCAGTCCACTGGGTCAAGGCATTTGAGCTCTCCAGGTGATTCTAACAGGGAGTAAGGGCTGGGACACTGCTTTTCCATGGAGAGTGATGTTGTCATGTGGGTGTATTTGGCAACGGCTGCAGACAGTTTGGTTGTCACAACTTGCTGGAGGCATGTGTGCTACTGGCATCTCGAGTAGAGCGATCAGGGATACTGCTAAACATCCTCCAGTGCCTAAGGCAGCCCCCCAGAGCAAAGAATTATACCTAGCCAGAAATGTCAGTAGAGCCAAGGTGGGGAAATCCCAGGTTCTAGGCATCAACAAAGACAGACCAACATCAGATTCTGACTCGGGTGGTTGGCAGGCTGGTACCCAGGTAGCCCCATGGTAATCACCAGGCATCGTAGCTGTAGTTCAACATGACTTTGAGTTTGATCTCCTCATGCATTCCATTGATCCAGATATCCTTTTGTTGATCATCTCATCTGAAAGCAAGACAGAAGTTAGGTTGTTAAAATTCTTGTTATTTTTACAGACATTCTACAGCTGAAAGCCATCAACTGTAAACCACAATGAGGAAATGCCTCTTCACCTTCAAAACGAAGAAATTTGACAATTACCATGCATCTTTATTCCTTTGGCATGCTTTCAGAATTATTGCTTTCATTACAGAGCAAAACTTGGGTTACCACATCACATTCCAGAAAACAGCACACCAATATTTGTGATAAGGAGGGAGCAGTAGATAAGAAGAAACATCCATAGATTCAGGAGAGAAGTCTTTGTGGGCTGGAGCGAACACTCGAATCCAACACATGTCGTGTGCAAACCACGGAAGCAACGAGCTGCTTCTCCACCTTGGGACAAATGTTGACTGGGTGGATTTTTGTTTGTTTGTTTAAAACCAATCACTTGCTATGTTCTCATAAGCTATGCGAGAGATTACTATCATGGATAATGAAAACAAAATGACAGGCAGATAAATTTAGTTGCCATTTAAGAAATCTTGTAAGGTATTCTCAATAGTATAAAGATAAGGAAATCACATAATTGAAAGAGCTGAAAACAGCATTAGCACTAGAGCATATAAGGCGAGCAAAGAAATCAACCGCAGAATGCAGGAAAGGAGGGAGTTCAGATAAAGCCAAGCTCCCTTCCACGATTAAAATTGCCCACTATCGAAGCCAGATGAGCAGCCCATTGGTTTTCCACCGAGGCTGCACAATAGAACCCCCCGGCACCTTTGAAAGTGCCTGATGGCCAGCCTATCTTTGAGACCAATACAATCTGAACCTCTTGGGGGGTGGGACTAGGAAGCTGCATGCTTTAAAGCTCCGCAGGGAATTGCAATGGGCAGCCATACTTGAGACCCCATGGTAAGTGCTCCTTCTCCTTTCTCACTGTGGTACAGGTGTGGCCTCTCGGCTCAGGTCACATCATGCCCTGTTGTATTGCAAACCTTGATCACATAGAAATACTTCATTTAAAAAGAATTTGCGGCAAAGGCATTGGACAGTGTTGTGAAGCCAGTCCAGTGAAGTCTAGCAGCAGCCGCGGCCATGGTACCTGGGGGCAATGTCTTCATGAGAATGCCTCTCTGGTTTCTCTGACACAACTTCCATTGGTTCCTGCTTATTTATTTTTTCCAGCCTCTTTCTTTAGCTCTTCCATCACTCTGGGGGACTTCCTGATTTCCTGCCAAGAAATTGCATGGCTCCTAAGTTAGCCAGATTTGGTTCCTGTTGCTTGCCGCCAACAGTTATTGAATGTTTTTCTTGAAATTGACAGATTGAAAGAAAAAGTACCTGTTTTGGCTTCATCTCAAGTAACACTATCCATGAAATCCCTTTAGATGTGTTAGTTACATTTTTCTGAGTATATGTGAAAATAAATACATAATTGTTAGAAGTAAAACATTCCTATACTACGGGAAACTGTCTTGACTCCCACTGGCTCATGTGTCACACTTTGGGAGAGTCTAAGTTATGATTCTTTTAGTGCAGTGAATAGAAGGCAGATCTCAATAACTTAAGCTAAAATAAGGCATTCATTCGGGTTTTTTCATAAAATCAAGGTAGCAGCCATGGGCACAGCTGCCATTGGCTAGCTAGGGACTTAGTGTGGATTGCGGCTCTTTTCTCTCAAGTGCTCCCAATAATGTGGTTTAACACCAACATCTCTAGTTGAGACTTGCAAATATAGGGGAGGACAAGGTTCAGCTATAATCAAGAAGGACAGGTCATGGAGTCTATGCAGCTGCTGAGGACCTGGTCCATGTCTAGAGACAGTCCCCAAGGCAGGATCACTGATTCGAGCAAGGTAGCAATTTGAAGATGTGCCTTCCACATTATAGGAAAATACTCATGAACTGGATGAGAGAGGCTATAAGGCAGGATATGTCCAATTGTAAGTGACAATAAAACACCAGGCATGCCTGGGTGAGTGTGTTGGTTGAGTGTCTGCCTTCTGCTCAGGTCATGATCCCCGGGTCCTGGGATTGAGTCCTTTGTAGGGCTCCTTGCTCAGCAGGGAGCCTGCCTCTCTCTCTGCCTGCTGCTCCCCCTGTTTGTGCTCTCTCTCTGTCAAATAAATAAATAAAACCTTAAAAACAAAATAAAACAAAACAAATGTACCTAGGCAAAAAAGGGGCTTTGTTGACTCAGAATACTCTAATGTCTGAGAACCAATCTGAGTCATTGCTGGATCCAGGACTTAGTTTTAGTGGCTGCATCTCTCTCCCTCTCCATCTCCCTCTCTGTTGGCTTCATTCTCAAAGAGTTTTCTCTACCTGTAGCCCAGCAGTTCTGGGATTCTTTGTCATCTTTGGAGACAGGCATCTCAGGGCAGGGGGCTGGAAACCTTCAGTGGTTTCAGCAACAGTCCTGGAGAGATTCTCTTTGGTTAGGTAAAAGAAGTGTGTTCAACTATGAACCAATCATTGTGGCCTTGGAA
Organism: Spilogale gracilis; assembly: GCA_004023965.1. Taxonomy (NCBI): domain Eukaryota; kingdom Metazoa; phylum Chordata; class Mammalia; order Carnivora; family Mephitidae; genus Spilogale; species Spilogale gracilis. The sequence continues at coordinate 20,733 of PITA01023411.1, forward strand.
GGCTTGGACTTCCCTGAGTGGCCAGGCTGAGCTGAGTGCCCACCCTGGGTGAGTTACAAGTCGGGGGTCAACTCCTGTCAAACCACATAGGCTGAGACTGTGGGTGAGCTGGCAAATATGTAACAACTGGCTCTGGGGGTGAGGGCAGGGAGCGTTTTCATGTGTAAATACTCCCACCATAGTTGATTTCAAACTATCTGCATAATCTCACACAGCTCAGAAAGTCACTAACAATTTAACAGTCAACCTTCATGAGCTGGAGGCCATTTCCTCAAGGAAAATCATCATTTTACAGTACCCACACCAGAGTAATGGGGAATAGATGTGGGGCAGGCAACTTGAGCAGATGCCTCTACAGAATGTAAAGAACCTTCTAGGGGCGCCTGGGTGGCTCAGTTGGTTAAGCGATTGCCTTCAGCTCAGGTCATGATCCCGGAGACCCGGGATCGAGCCCCACATCGGGCTCCCTGCTCGGCCGGAAGCCTGCTTCTCCCTCTCACTCCTCCTGCTTGTGTTCCCTCTCTAGCTGTGTTTCTCTCTGTCAAATAAATAAAATCTTAAAAAAAAGAAAAAAGAACCTTCTATTTATTTTGTTAAATACCTATTGAGGTCTATTTTCACAAAAGCACTAGGAATTAGATTCTAGAAGAGAATTCATTGATCCTTCAGCAAATATTTATTATCTACTAAGGACAAAGCCTACCTTAATTTTGGGATACAGAAATAAACTCATCATTAGTGTAGGAAGCTGGCACATAACAAACAGTTGTAGAGCCTATAGGAAATGCTTGGCAGAGGAAAGGTATTAGTGGAATTTCACAGAGCAGGACGTACTTGTGCTGGTTCTAGAAGGACGAATGAGAATTTGTCAAACGAAGGGAACAAAGTGGGGTGGGATGTGGGGTATGAAATAGCTCTAAGTGATTTCAGGTGGGTTCCGGTGGGACAGGGGAAGCAGATTCGATGGTGACGTTTGGATGCCATCTTCTCTCCCCCTGCTCTTTCTGTTTGGATTGATTCATGCCCAGATAGGGAAAAAAAGGAAGAAAGGAAGAAAGAAAGAAAGACCCCCCCTTTTTCTGGATAAAGGGGAGCTGAGATTTTAATTTTTGACCAATTGCAAGTTTGAACATATATTTTTTTCTATCGTTCACGATGAAATAATAATTTGGCTGGCTATAGAATTCTCAGTTGGAAAGAAATACTTTTTGAAGAATACATTTTGAAGAAATGCGTTATCTTTTGGTTTGCGGCATAGCTCCTGTGCTGTGTGATGGTGTTTTTCTTACACCTTCTAAAAAACCTTTCTCTGGAAATTTGTTGGGGTTTGACATTTTTATGATGGTATAACTTGATGTGGGACTTTTCTCACTTACAGAGGTGGGTAACTGATGGTTCCTTCAAACTGATGTTCTTCAATTTGGGGAAATTTTCCTGAATAATTTCTTATGTTATTTCTCCTTTTCTCTTTTAAATTTTTGTTATTATTATTTCCTAAAACCCCTATTATTTGGATGTTATATCTTTAATTTTCTTCTTAATATTTTCTTTCTCTATTGTCTATATTTTTTAAAAATGGGGAATGAATCTTGAAACACTGGAAAAAAAATTTAGTAACAATAAAAAAAATCTAAAAAAAAAAAATAAATTAATTAATTAAAAAAAATTCTCTTTTTCTGGGAGCTTTCTCATCATCATCTTCCAAATGATCTTCTCAATTTTTTATTGCTGCATCTTCTAATTTTCAGAACTATTTATTGTCATCTGGCTTTCATTTTTAGGCATTGTAGTCATGCACACCATATATTTCTGAAGATATTTCAGTTCTATTTTTTAGAAAAGATTTTATTTATTTATTTATTTACTTATTTATTTATTTAAAAGAGAGAGAGAGAGAGAGAGAGAGAGAGAGAGCAGAGGGAGGAGCAGAGAGGGGGACAAGCAGACTCCATGCTGAGCATGGAGCCTGACTTGGGGCTTGATCTCACGATCCTGAGATCATGACCTGAGATGAAATTAAGAGTCGGACTCTCAATTGACTGAGCCACGTAAGTGCCTCTAATTTTTTTCTTGCACACTATATATAGTCTTTATTTTCTCACATTTCCTTTTTTCCTCTATTTGTTTTTATCTCTGAATTTCATCTTAGAGGTTTTGATCAAATATATGGAGATGCTTGGATGTCCCTTCTGTTTCAAAATGAAGCACTTGAAGTAGACTCCATGCTTTATGTCTGGGATTGATCGTGTCGACTGGTGAGGCTCTGAGTGGGGACAATGGGCCATGAATTGCCTGTTTTACTGAAGGATCACAAAATGTCAGTATCTGTAGTTTTTCTTTTTCCTCTTGGACAGACCACTTCCCCCCCACCTCCCCAGATGCAAACAGTGAATCTCTCACTTGGGAGGGAAATGAGTATTGATCAGGAGCCCAGACTGGGAGCTGAGCCTAGAAAGACTTGTCAGTGTGTCTGCTTGTGTCATAAAGGGCCCTCACTTTCATTTTCTTTTGTGCCTGGTTTTTTCCAGTCCGGAGCCTTCAAATTTGTGCCCTTAGCCTTTCTCTTCTGTAGGAGAAAGGTGTGGGAGGGTGTGAGGAATGCCTTAGAGTTTTCCAGATTTCACTCCAAGCTTGCCTGGTGCCTCCTGGTCTTGAAGCTCTCTCCTGGAGCTTGAACTGGCTTCACGTTGACATCCCACTACCCAGTCTCTGGCTGATGGGAAAGTGTTGAAATCTCAGCCCCTTGTTACTTGCTCATCCAATTCCTTTCCATTTCTGAAAATTTGGCTGACATTTCCCTCCTGTCATTTTCTATTCTTCCACTCTTTTTGTCTTTGTGAGGTTATGATTCTTTAATCCCTGTACTGTCATTTTTGTGGGGTTTTGAGAAGGAGAGAAGACAAACAGGTGAATTCAAGCCACCATTTTAAACCAGAAGTCCCTTAATGTACTTTCTATTCATTTTTAATGTGTCCATCCACCCCAACCTCACTCTTTCTCGCAGCTTCAGGCTGTTTGGGCACCTTGACTGAATTATCTTTGCTGACTTCTTGTGAGTCTTTTCCTGCTGAGTGTTTCACAGGGTCAGAATTCAGCAGTGCTAAGGTTAGCCCCCTCAAGTGCACAGTAACATCAACTTTGTAAGAGAAGCTTGTTCTTTGTAACTGCCCAGCTCATCCTCACCCCTCTCTTTCCAACAGGAGCTGGGAGAAGAGGGAAATGAGGCAGGATGGAAGAGGCTATGTAGATCTTTGTGACAGATTCTACAGTCTTAAAACAAAGACAAACGGGCATCACCACATGGCTTTCTGTTTTCCAGTCTTATTATATTTTGAAAATATTTTAATTTTTTTCTGGCAAAATCTTTGGAAAAATATTCTAAAAATATTCCAACATTATAGAGGATCAACATACTTTCTTAGTCTCTTTGTCTTCTACTCCTATGCCTACCTGTTATGAATTTGGCGTGTGTCCCTCCACACCTTTTAAATTATGCTTGTACTAACACATATTAATTAATTAATTCATTCATTCATTCACTCACTGAATGGCTTTTTTTGTCTCTATTATGTACCAGGCACTGATGTGGAGATGTAGCAGCATGTTGGTGAATAGGACAGGCCAAATTCCTTCCTTCATAAGGATGTACATTCTGGTGGATGTATTAAACTTAAACTATTCAACACATGCACATCCCACCGCCACAGACACACACACACACACACACACACACACACAGACCATATTATACACGATGTCCTGTAAGTTCCTTCCCCCCACACTTGTCGTCTGGTACATCTTTCCATATTAGCATCATAGATCTTCTCTATTATTTTTAATGGTTGTGTGACATTTCATTATATGAATGCATCATTCACTACTCTCCTAATAATGATCATTTAGATTATTTCCAATATTCTGCTATTACAAACAGTGGATCAAGCATGATTTGTTCAAATATCCTCCTATTGATCGATCTTGAAGTGTTTCCAGCTTTCTATTAAAAATTTTTTATTGTACAGACAACTTTGCAAAATTGATTGTGTACATTTAGCTTTGTACATATGTGCAAGAATATTTAGACTGTATATATTCCTGTGAGGAGAACATGAGGGTCAAATGGAAAGGCATTATACATTTTAAAGCTATTGCCATATTGCCCTAAAAAAGTTTGAACCAGTGGTGGAGTGTGCCTGGTTCTGAAAAAAGGGGCTTTTGACTGTGTTGTGATTTTTTTCATTTTGCCATATTACCTTTTATTTATTTATTTATTTATTTATTTATTTATTTATTTATTTATTTATTTATTATTTGCCATTTCCCTAGTTAATTTAAATGTGACTATTGCAGGACTGTAGGCTTCCAGACACTGCTCCATTCATGCCTTCTGAGATTTCTTATCAGACTCCACAGCACCTACTACTCTCTCAAAGTAGTGTGTGCACTGATATCTTATCATTTTCCTTCCACCAGATCCTGAACAAACAAGCTAAAGAATCTTTGTCTCAGACCTCTTTGAGGAAGTCATTTAATGAAAAAAAGATCTAAAAAAAGAATCCCCAAACTATATATCTACATATCATCCTAAATCACTTTTCATCCATGGCAAAATGTTATCCTTCACTCCATATTTAGAAAAGCAAAGAAAATTTTATGTATAAGGTCATCTCTATCCGCTATCTCAATAATAAGCCTTTTCAAAGAATTGTATGCAGGCTGCACCATGATTTGATTGTAAATGAATATGCATTACTAGACACAGAACTAAAGATATCTGAGTCTGGTGATAAGGAGAGGCAATGTTAGAGAACCCGATACTAATGGCAGTCCCTCATGCCAACTTCCAGAAGTTATCTCCAATAACCTACCTTCATTTTGGATAAGATATGTTCCGTAGGGTTCCTCAAATTGGATCCTTGCTCCTTTAATCTATTTTTCTCTAAGCACATCCAAATTGTGCCTGACTTAACCAAGCAGCTCTGCTTTAATTTGTCGGCATGATGTGATGCGTAACCCAAATGGATTTTTAGGCTCATCAAACGTCGATGCTATTTGGTTCAAAAGCAGAGTGACCTTTACAACTTGCACCATGCATTGTGAATCTAAAATTTGAGGCCAGGATTGGAATTCTCACACTATTTTCATTTCATTAGAGGAGAGAACAGAATTCAGCTGGACACATGCACTAAAATTAGATTCTTAAATAAACAGCCTGGATCTTAATAATGCATGTGAAGATGCAGGGGAAAAATGGGGAAAATAATTGAGCAACGGCAGGCAAATACCATGTCATTTTGCACTGCTGCAAACTAATCATGGGTACTGTATATCTCTGATATACAGGTTTATTAATGAAACAAAAAGGCATCTAATATGGATAAATAATACAGCATATGGAATTCACACGTTCTGTGTATAATAGAGATCAGTGACACCTATCAATTCATTTTTAAACCAGGTCATGCATATTTCGCTCAGTCTGCAGTTTGTCAAACTCTGCTTTCTGTTTAATAGAGGCCATGGTTTGTTCTGCTTTGAAAAAAAAGCAGCATCGTGAAGAACCAGGTGAAATATAAAAGTAATTACAGAAAAATCAGCAAGACTAACTCTGCCCTCATAAAGGCAGCCTAAACAGTGATATATTTGTACATTTATCATAACGAACATGAACTCGGCTTAGCGATTTAGTGAAAGAATTCAGCGGTGCCATTAAGGAATGAAGACATTTTGCAAACTTCCTCTTTTTTTTCTTCTACAAAGCTATTAGGATATTTATAGCTGAGGATGAAGAAAAATTAGTACCATCAAGAGGAAGGAGTTGTCAAAGAGGTTACAGGAAGCCGAGGGTCAGCAGGTGGGGGCAGGGAAGAAGGGCATCCTCCAAACTGTGAAACTCGATTGAGTAGAGGTTTCTAAAAAACAAAACAAAACTAAACCAAAAAACAACCAGCAAAATAATTAGCGGCTTCACATAAATAGACGTCATTAGCTGTGGTAATGTCTATGACACATAAATAACCGTTGAAAACAATAAAACTCCTGGTAATGCACTGTGTTGTAATATTGATGGCCGCATGTGGGAAGCCTCTGACAGCTGTTGAGCAGATGTGGCAATTAGCAAACCTTATGGTCATGCCGGTAAGATTATTATGCAACACGCTCCCCAGCAAAATCAGACGACTTCCTTCTTTGTGTGACTCTACCCACGTGGAGACTCAGGGAGTCCGATGCTCGGTTTAAGCGAAGTGGTTAGCGGGGATCGCTTGCGCCCCATACGTATATGTGCGCGCGGAGATACACGTACGTAGTTCTTGGTGTCTTCTGAAAGATTTAGAGAAATTCAGAATTTAAACAAGAACAATATCAATTCAGCTGTGTAGCAGATACTTCAATTATAGTCACTAATGGACAAATTGGGAGATAAAAAGACTTTTCTATCGTGCTGAAATTCAATGAACAGTTTTCAATTAGGTTTAGGATATAAAAGGGAAAAGAAAAGCGACTTTTCCTTGATGTTAACATTGCTGAGAAAGATGAGAGGAACTTTGCTTTTTCATCATACTGAAGAGATGCCTATAATGCCGCATATTTAAATTATAAATCAGGTCGCTATCTGCCAGCTGAAAGCAATATCAATTAGAACTTAGGTAGATTAAGCTTTAAAATGCCTTATATTTAATGACAAAAGCATGACTGTTAATCTCCGCAGCCATCAAAGGGATAATTTAAAGCAGCAAGAAATCAGAGAATGATGTCACAAATATAGGCCCTTGCAGCTTTTTGGATAGTATTATCGTAATTAATGTACTTCGAATGACTTTTTTGTGGGTTATGGGCTTTCACAAAAGCATTTATTGCGGGCATAAAATATAAAACTCTAAAGAGTGGGTTTGACTAAGGTTGACTGGAGGGTCCTTACCCTTTCTGCTACAGTAATTCCTGTAAAATAATAGTTTCATTTACAGGCGCAATTTATAATGTTGAATTTATGCCAGTTCATCTGATATAAATCATGGTAATAGCATGATCTATTGTATGTCACTTGAACGAATGCAAATTAAATATCATTAAATTAAAGAAAAACTGTTAAAATAACATTAGGTTGTAACTAGAGCTGCTGCACTAAAGGAAATGTGGGGTTAAGGATGAAATTTCACTACTGTAGGTCTTGATCTAATCCCGGGATTTGTTGCCAAAAGCAAATACACAGACACAAATAAATAAATAAGTGAGCAAATGGTAATGTAGAATTATGGACAAAGTCATAAATCCATTCCAGAGAGTTCTTTCCTTTTAATTTCTAACAGAACTCTAAAAATTATATAGCTGTTTTTTTTTCCTGTTGGATTTCTGCCTCCTGCAATTCTTTAATGTCTTTCTCAGCAATTGGAGACGAAGTTTCTTTTTTAATTACTTGGGATTTTTTTTTTTTTTTTTTTTTTTTTGTGGACTCAGGTTTTCTCTTTTTCTTTTTTATCCCCAGGAGCACTTTCAACAAAACTCTTGTTTATTT
>PITA01023412.1:0-28165 GCA_004023965.1 Spilogale gracilis
GACCCTCCAATTTGTTTCTACCTTTTTGCCGATATTCTTTGTCTCTCGTGGCGGTCCAGAAGTGGGAAATATCACATTTCAGGCTGGTTTCATGGGTGTTCACGGTGGTCTTGTAGTGGTTTTTTTGTTGGAATTCAGCTCTCTTCAGGGAACTCCCTGAAATGCGGTCACCTGGCCTTCCGCCATCTTGACCCTCCCTGACAATCAGATCTCAGTATCTTTATCTCGACAAAAAAAGCAAGAGATAAAGAGAAATATGAATATTAAAAAGCACCAAGTGTAAAATAAATAACTTGAGATACTCAGATAATACAAAATAGAATTTGGAATATCAATGTTAGAAAAAGGGAAAATTCAAGAAATAAACAATGAGAAATTAAATGATCCTATGTAAAATCTATAGGGTCATTAATCTTTTACTTAATAGTACATTTCTATTTTATGGCCCCACATAACACATTTGATGAACAAATCCATTTGTGCTACAAAACAGATAAAAAATTTTGTGAAGACATAGATAATCAAATAGAAACACTGAAATAATCTGAATTTTTAACAGATTTACCATGGCTATTGACATAGCAAAAAATATCTGAACACTTTTATTGATAATATTGATATTAATCTATTAATAATTTTGAACTCCAACAAAAGAGAATAAATTATTTTCATGTGGCTATGGAACATTTGAAAAATACTTATTTGTTTTATTCCACAAATTAAAAATAAATTTCCAAGTGAAGATTTTTATACATTTTATAGGTTAAAATCTGTGTATAGTATGTGTGTGTGGGGCAAGATGGCAGAGATGTAGGAGACCCTATTTCAACTAGTCCCCTGAAGTTAGCTAAATATCTACCAGAACACTCTGAACACCCCTGAAATCAACCTGATGTAAAATTACACACTTCTGGATCTCTATGGGGGCAGAAGAGCATCAGTGGAGAGATAAAGTGGAGTGGGAGCACTTGGACTGATTTTGGAGGATAAACAGAAGGGGGAGAGAGCCACCAGAAGTGACCCATTAAAAAGTAATACCCCAATATGAAAGTGCCCTGTGCTTGGGGATGTGCATCAATTTGGAGTCTGGTTTAAAGCATTTAAAAACAAGTCTTAAGGGGAAGCTGGGGGAATCTGATGGCCATGGGAACAGACTTAAGACTGTGGTCCCAGGATGGCCATAGCATATGCCCACCTGTGCCTAACTGAGCCAGGCAGGGACTCCCTGAGCCTGTGGCTTTCTGCTGCTAGCATCAAAGTTCAGGCTGGGTGCACCCACGCCTGTGCCAGAGATCCCTCAGCCTGCAGCCTTCCATGTGTAACATGACTTCCTTCATGTAACATGCAGAACTACAGGGTCCAAAGGCACCCAGCATAGGTGTGAGCGCCAGACAGCGGTCCTGGAAATGGCAGGCTCACCCAAACCAATATCACTGGCAGTTTCTGTGGCATGGGGGTGCAGAGACAAGCACGTTGGGTGACCATTATGTCTGGTGACTGGGGGTGCATGCCTGTGAGAAGTGGCAGTGTGCAGGGGAGTTTGCAGAGGGGGAGTCTGTGTATCCTGGACCATCCAGAGGGGAGCAGACTGAACCTTCTCTCTGAGAAGAAGGTCTAGGTGTGGACAGTTTCCTTTGCTCTGACTCTCTGAAAAGCTGCAAAAAGCCACAACAGAAAAAAAGCCTCCTCCAGAGAATAAAAGCCTGAAAAACCAGTTTCCATAGAGCCCAACCCCTTGATGGGGGCAGGTTGACTCAGCCCAAGCAAGACTGACTGAAAACAAAACAGCAGGCCCCTCCCTCAGAGGGCAAGCTAAAAGACCAGGAGAACAACCACCAAAGAGTCTCCATAAAACTATAAAATCCCAACATCAGGGAAAAAAACAATATATTAAGCTCCCGGTACTGCCCCCAAGCCTGTATGTTTTATAGATACAGCTTTTCATTTTTTAAAACTTCTTTTCATTGTTATATTTAAGTGCTATTTTTTTAATTTTAAATTCATTCTCCTGATTCTTGTTCTTTTTTTAACTCACTTATTAGGACTTGATATTTAATACAACATTCCATAGAAACTTTTTAACTTGATTTTCATATATATACCTGTGTTTCTTTTTTCTTTTCTTTCTTTCTTCCTTTTTCTTTCTTTCTTTCTTTCTTTCTTTCTTTCTTTCTTTCTTTCTTTCTTTCTTTCTTTCTTTCTTTCTTTCCTTCCTTCTTTCTTTCTTTCTTTCTTTCTTTCTTTCTCTCTTTCTTTTAAATATTCAAACAGGTACAAGCTTCAGGTAATCCTTTCCCATTCAGTCCTACCCCTATTATAAACCAGTTTTAATTTTCCTATATCTCTGGAAAGTTGAGTCCTCTAACAAAAATAACAAGTTACACCCAGGAGGAACTGAGATACTTTCCTCGTCCACAGTGAGAGTTTGCAATCACCCTCCGATCTTATTCTTCTGTCAGTGTTTCTGTATATTTGTTTTTACCTTTGTACTGTATAAATCTTATTCTTGGGGGTCATTTGGGCTGGGATTTGCTTTTTTCCCCCTTTCTTTTATTTTTGACAGCCTTCTTGTTTATTCTTTTTTGTTTTTGTGCCATATAAATCCTACCTTTGGGACAGATTTTAACCGGGTTCTTTCTTTCTTTTTTTCTCTTTCTCTCTCTCTTTTTTTCTTTCTTCTTACTTTTTGATGGTGACTTCTGATTGTTCTGAAACCTTCCAATAGGCAACTTGCCTGGATAGTGGTTGATAAATTCAGCTATACATCCCTTCAACCACCCCTCACCAAAATGACTTGGAGGAGAAACACCCAACAGAAGAAAAATTCAAAGACTGCAACCTCTGTCACAGAACTACTGGATATGACCAGAAACAATAAGATAGAAATGGAATTCAGGGTACTACCTATCCAAGCAATGCCTAAGTTGGAAAAGACCATTAGTGACAACATAGAATCTCTATAAAGAGCAGAAGTGAGAACTGACCTGGCAGAGGTTAAAAATGCTATCAGTGAGATCTAATCTAATCTAAATACTCTAACAGCTGGGTAAGAGAAGCAGAAGAATCACATTAGATCTAGAAGACAGAATGATTGAGAAGGAGGAGCAGGAGAAGTCTTGGAACAAACAGCTAAAATCCCATGAAAATAGAATTATGGAAATAAATGATGCCATGAAATGCTCCAGTATCAGAATTATTGGGATCACTCAGGGAGTAGAGAAAGAGAAGACTAGTAGATATAGTTGAACAAATCCTGGATGAAAATTTCCCTAATCTGGGGAATGAAACAAGTGCTCATGTCCTAGAGGCAGAGAGGGCACCCCGCAAGATCAATGAGGTTAGAAAAACCTCCAGGCACATAATTGTGAAATTCATGAATCATAAATTCAAAGAATATGTCTTAAGGGCAGCTGGGGGAAGAGATCTTTTACACACAGAGGTACAGAAGGAGGACCATCAGAATAATGTCATACCTGTCCACAGAAGCCTGGAAAGCCAGAAAAGGCTGGCAAGACATATTAGGAAACTAAATGAAAAAAAAATGCAGCCAAGGGATACCCTACCCAGCAAGGCTGACTTTCAAAATTGATAGAGGGATAAAGATCTTCCAGGACTGGCAAGGTTTAAAAGATTATGTGACCACCAAGCCAGCACTACAAGAAATAATAAGAGGGGTTCTATAAAAGAGGAAAGAACTCAAGAGTGACACAGAACAGAAATTTACAGAGGCAAGCTAAAGAAACAAAGACTTCACAGGAAACATGAAGTCAATAAAAATGTATCTTTCAATAATCACTCTCAATGTGAATGGTCTAAATGCTCCCATAAAAAGACACAGGGTTGCAGACTGAATAAAACAATAGGACCCATGTATATGCTGCCTACAAAACATACATTTTGAATCTAAGATACACCCAGACTGAAAGTGAGGGGATGGAGAACCATCTTTTACATGCCAATGGGCCTCAAAAGAAAGCTGGGGTAGTGATTCTCATATCAAACAAATTAGATTTTAATCTAAAGACAGTAGTCAGAGATAAAGAAGGACACTACAACATTATTAAAGGGTCTATCCACTAAGAATACCTAACAATTGTAAATATTTATGCCCCAACATGGGAGCAGCCAACTACACAAGCCAACTATTAAGCAAAATAAAGAGTTATATTGATATGGATATATTAATTGTTGGAAATCTTAACACACTACTCTCACAGCAATGGACAGATCATCTACACAGAAAATCAACAAAGAAACAAGAGCATTGAATGATACTGGACCAGATGGACCTCATAGATACATTCAGAACATTTTTCCCTAAAGCAACAGAATACTCATTCTTTTTTTTTAGTGCATATGGAACTTTCTCCAGAATAGACCACATACTAGGTCATAAATCAGGGCTGAATCAATACCAAAAGACTGAGATTATTGCCTGCATATTCTCTGATCACAATGCCTTGAAACTGGAACTCAACCACAAGAAAAATTTTGGAAGGGATTCAAAGATTTGGAAGCTAAAGACTATCCTGCTCAAGAATGTTTGGATCAACCAGGAAATCAAAGAAGAGCTTAAACATTTCATGGAAACCAATGAGAATGAAGATACATTGATCCAAGACCTAGGGATACAGCAAAGGTGGTCCTAAGGGGGAAATACATAGCCATCTAAGCCTCACTCAAAAAAATTGAAAAATTTCAAATATATCAACTCTCTTTATGCCTTAAAGAACTGGAAAATAAACAAATTAAGCCAACCCCACATACAAGAAGGGAAATAATTAAGATTAGAGCAGAGATCAATGAATAGGAACTAGAGATACAGTAGAACACATCAACAAAACTAGAAGTTGGTTCTTTGAAAGAGTCAAGTAGATCAATAAACCATTGGCCAAAATAATCCAAAAGAAAAGAGAGAGGACCCAAATTCAAATATATATATATATATATATATATATATATATATATATATATATATATGAATGAAAAAGTGGAGGGATCATGACTAACACCAAGAAAATAAAAAAAATCATCAGAAATTACTATCAACAGTTATATGCCAATAAGTTAAACAACCTAGAAGATATGGATGCATTCCTGGAAACCTATAAACTTCCAAGACTGAAACAGGAAGAAATTGACAACCTGATAGACCAATATCTAGTAACAAGATTGAAGCACTGATCAAAAACCTCCAAAAAACAAGAGCCCAGGACCTGAAGGATTCCCTGGGGAAGTCTACCAAGGAGTCTAAGAAGAAGTAATATCTATTCTCCTGAAGCTGAGATCAGGAACAAGACAAGGATACCCAATCTCATCACTATTGTTCAACATAGTGTTATAAGTCCTAGCAACAGCAATCAGACAACAAAAAGAAATAAAGGGTATTCAAATTGGCAAAGAAGAAGTCAAACTTTCTCTCTTCACAGATAACATGATACTTTATATGGAAAACCTAAAAGACTCCACCCTCAAACTACTAGAACTCATACAGCAATTCAGTAATGTGGCAGGATACAAAATCAATGCAGAGATATCAGTTGCGTTCTTATACACTAACAATGAAAATACAGAAAGAGAAATTATAGAATTGATTCAATTTACTATAGCACCAAAAACCATAAGATACCTTCAAATAAACCTAACCAAAGAAGTTAAGGATCTGTACTCAGGAACTATAGAACAGTCATGAAAGAAATTGAAGAAGACACAAAATGATGGAGGAGCATTCCATGGTCATGGATCAGAAGAATAAAAATTGGTAAAATGTCTACATTGCCCAGAGCAATCAATACTTTCAATGTTATTCTGATAAAAGTTTCATCAACATTTTTCAAAGCGCTGGAGCAAACAATCCTAAAATTTATATGGAACCAGAAAGACCCCGAAGTGCTAAGGAAATGTTGAAAAAGAAAAACAAAGCAGGGGCATGACATTGCCTGATTTCAAGCTTTATTACAAAGCTGTGATCACCAAGACAGCACAGTATTGGCACAAAAACAGACACATAGACCAATGGAACACAGTAGAGTCCATATATGGACCCTCAACTCTATGGTCAAATAATCTTCGACAAAGCAGGAAAAAATATCCAGTGGAAGAAAGAGTCTCTTCAATAAATGGTTCTGGGAAAATTGGACAGCTACATATAGAAGAATGAAATTTGACCATTCTCTTATACCATACACAAAGATAAACTCAAAATGAATGAAAGACCTCAACATGAGGCAGAAATCTATCAAAATCCTAGGGGACAACCTAGGCAGTAACCTCTTTGACATCAGCCACAGCGACTTCTTTCAAGACACGTCTCCAAAGGCAAAGGAGACAAAAGCAAAAATGAACTTCTGGGACTTCATCAAAATAAAAAGCTTCTGTACAGCAAAGGAGACAGTCAACAAATCAAAGAGGCAACCCACGTAATGGGAGAGGATATTTGCAAATGACACTAAAGACAAAGGGCTGATATCCAAGATCTATAAAGAACTACTTAAACTCAACAGCCAAAAAGAAAATGACCACATCAAAAAATGGGCGGGAGACATGAAGAGGCACTTCTCCATACAAAATATACAAATGGCTAACAGACACATGAAAAAATATTCATCATCACTAGCTATCAGGAAAATTCAAATCAAAAGCACACTGAGACACCACCTTACACCACTCAGAATGGTCAAAATTAACAGGACAGGAAACAACAAGTGTTGGAGAAGCTGTGGAGAAAGGGGAACCCTCTTACACTTTGGTGGGAATGCAAGCTGGTGCAGCCACTTTGGAAAACAGTGTGGAGATTCCTTAAAAAATTAAAAATAGAGCTACCCTATGACCCTGCAATTGCATTACTGGCTATTTATCCCAAAGATACAGATGTAGTGAAAAGAAGGGCCATATGTTCCCCAAGGTTCATAGCAGCAATGGGCACAATTGCCAAACTGTGGAAAGAGCTAAGGTGCCCTTAAACAGATGAATGGATAAAGAAGATATGGCCCCTATATACAATGGAATATTACGCCTCCCTCAGAAAGGATGAATACCCAACTTTTGTAGCAGCATGGACAGGATTGGAGGAGATTATGTTGAATGAAATAAACCAAAGAGAAAGTCAAGTATCGTATGGTTTCACTTAGTTGTGGAGCATAAGGAGTAATATGGAGGACGGTAGGAGAAGGAAAGGAAATGTGAATTGGGGTAAATCTGAGGGGAGATGAAACACGAGAGACTTTAGAATCAGAAACAAACTGAGGGTTTTGGAAGGAATTTTGGAAGAGGGGGATGGGGCATAAGCCTTGTGGTAGGTATTGAGGGCAAGTATTGCATGGAGCATGGGTGTGGGGCATAAACAATGAATCTTTCAACACTTTAAAAAAATAAAATAATAAATAAATAAATAAATAATAGATAGATAGATAAATAAATAAATAAAAGTTGTTTTTATTTAACTTCCAAATGCTTCCAAATTCATTTTGTGGATTGCAATTAGAATTTTATTATAAATATATTACTGGCTTGCCTCAGTGGCTCAGTTGTTAAACCTCTGCCTTCAGCTCAGGTCCCAAAGCCCAGGATGGAGGCCCTCATCAGGCTTGCAGGAAGTCTGCTTCTCCCTCTCTCACTCCCCCTGCTGTGTTCCCTCTCTAGCTGTGTTTCTCTCTGTCACATAAATAAAAATCTTAATAAATAAATTAATAAATAATAAGTAAGAATATGTTACTAATGGTAAATTGTGTATTTGTATTTTACCATCAGAAAAATATACAGATGAAAAGATGTCTTATGTGCACTTCATTATATGAAAGAACTATGTTACCTTTAAAATTTGTGCATGCATTTCTGTGTTATAATTATCCATCATGATCTTTGCTGTTAATTATTCCTTTAGTAAACATAGTTTAAATTTTTTCTGTGTTCTGACATCTCATGATTATTATATTAATAACAATTAATATTTATTTTCTATCTACTGTGAACCAAGATTTTAGTAAACCCTGAGGATAAAGACTTGGCCAGGACAGGCAATGTTTCATTGTTTCATTCTCACAAAACTTACCATCTAGTAAGGAAAAAGAAGCAAACACATATACATTGTGTGTGTGTGTGTGTGTGTGTGTGTATGTATGGTGTGTGTGTGTGTGTGTGCACCCTTGTGAAAATATTTGTATACACAGATATATTTGCTTGTGTTTATATATGTATGGTATATTTGTATGTGTTTCTGCATATATTTGTTTAAATACATATGTTTGTAAGTACATATCCATAATTTATACACATATCGTTAGTATTATTTATTTACGTAATGTTGAGTAGCATTTTTCAATACACAAATACTTGGAAAAACATACGATAAGGTAAAGAAATAGAGTGTAACAGACTTGAAGGCTTTCAGATGAAGGGAAGATTTCTCTGAACAGGTGACATTTTAAATGGAGCCCTGAATGAAGAAAAGTCAATTATGGGAAAACCTAGGTCCTGAGCATTTTAGACAAAGAGAGCAGCTGATGCAAAAGCCTGCAGGTGAGAGTGAGCTTACAGAATGGTAAGAATAGCAGGAAGGTCAGCGTAACTATAGTAATCATTACAGTAGCAGGATACAAAAACCATAGGGTAATCAGATTGTTTTAAGTAAATCTCTGTGGCAATAATCAAAGCTGGGAAAACAGCTTGAAAGCTATCACATTTGTCGGGGTGAGCCATGGTATTTGCTTGGAATAGGTGGTAACAGTGAGGGTGAAGAAGCACACTTACTTTCAAGATAAAGCTGACAGCTCTTGGAGATTCACTGTATAGATAGGATGAGAGCAATAGGGGAATTATGATTTTAGTATGAGCCACTGATTCAAAGGTGATGCCATTTTTTGAAATAGGGAACAACAGAAGACAAAAACATATATTTGAGCAAAGGCAAGATTTCTGGTTTATTTATTTATTTTTGAGTTCTGTATATTAAATTTGAGATGCATAGTATATTTGCTAAGTGGAGAAGCCAAATAAGCAGTTGGATAGATGGCTCTGGAGGTCAAGAGGAAGGTCGACAGAGGTCAGAGCTGGTGATATAAGTTTGGGAATTTATAGAATGCAGATGGAATTTAAAGCTTTAGGGCTTGATGAGATCACCGAGGGAGAGAACGTCTCCGAGAATGAAGGTTGAACATCTATTGAGTAGAAGTGGCAGAAGAGAAATCTAGAAAGAAAACAAGAATAGAAAAAGACGAGGAATATATTGTGGTTATATTGTGGTCCTATTTCAGAAAAGAATGGGAGAGGAGGAAGAGGAAGGGATATGAGGTAAAGCAAGGGAAGGAATAAGGAGGGGGAGAGGCAAGGAGGAGAGAAGGGAAGAGATCTCTCGTAATTATGATGTGGGAAGTTTTTAATGTTAAGTCACTGATGTTCACTAAGTGAACAATCAACTTTAAGAGGTTTGCTTTATGTGTGCTGATACTTCTAATGTCCAATTTGGTAAAAATCAATGTCTATATATTACCACAGACCTATGAACTTTGATTTCCTGTTTCTGATTTGATGACAAATGTGAATAAGTGTGTTTGCATTTTACTTTTGAAATAAATTAAAGTCCATTATTAAATGGACTGATTCTAGGCTCTGGTCCCACGTTGATTATTTCAGAAGTTTAATCACCCATTAAGTCATTAGGTGAATGCTTTGCCAATGGGTGATGATGTAATTAATGATTTAAGTGGATTTCATCAATCATATTCAGAAAGTCAATTCCTAATTCTCTCAAAACACAACTCAAATTCTTAATTCCTTTTATTCTGTCTTATGTGGTGATGAAAAATAGTTCAGTGTTCTCTTGGAAGTGGATGAGGACGGCTTATTTATTATTTATTTTTTATTTATTCATTTATTTATTTTTAAAGCTGGTAAGTGATATAAGCAGGAACCCAGTTTTTATGTGGAATATGTTTGTAAGATTGATTGAAGTCATATCAACATTAGAATGATTTCTGGAATATTCCATGATATGTTTCCTGAAGAAAATCATTTCTCTGTGCAGCCTTGGTGCTAGTTGATTGTAATAATTACTGTACTGTATTCTGTTATTTGCTGACATGTTATTCTTATGACAATTAATATATTGAATATTTTTATGGAAATTAATGATAGAAATATATGCAAAGGGCTTAGTACTCAATATTTATTCTTTTATTAGTGTCCAAATTACAGAAACACCTCCGATTTATAAAGGATCATAGCCTACATGCAAAATTGTTGATTCAACACATGGAGAGACATTTAAATACAATTTTGGATTCTCTCTCAATATTCTTCTCCTATTCCTCCTGAAAATATGGGGTTTCCAGTTTTGAAAGTTGTGGCATATCAGGCTCAATCAACTAGTTTAATAATGGATGACAGTTTTTACTTTAAAAGGGGCTTTGTGATAGCTTTCACTGGTCTCTAATGCTTTAAGTTTGAGCCATTTCAAAATTGAAAATGTTTCAAAGAGGTTTTTTTTCATTTTTAGTAAGAAGACATTTAATTCTAAGGAAGAATAAAATGAAAACTGAGTGTTTATAGATAAGGGGAATTTTGAATGATAGAAAATGGAATGAGATGCATAAGTTGTACCAAAGAAGAGAGGAATCTAGGTAAGAGATATTGTTTTAGTTAACCTTTTAGTGGTCTCAGCAGTAGAAAATCCTAATAATATCTGTTAATTCTTTGTTAAGCTCTTATTATGTGACAATCACTGCTCTAGGTATTTTATATGAATTAATTCATTAAAGCCAGCGTTTCTCACTCTCTGTACTGTTGACATTTTGGGCCAAATAATTCTTTGTTGTCTAGATTGGTGGGTGATGTAGCCAATTTTTTTGGGGGGGGCGTTTGTGGTTGTCCTTTGCATGCAGAATATTCAGCAATATCCTTATACTTCATCCATCAGATGGCAATAGCAAATCCATTATCCTCAGAGGGTAACAACCAAAAATATCTCCAGACATTTGTCAAAGTCTTCGGGAAAATAAAATTCCTTCCTGAGATCCACTGATGTAAGCACTGAAATAATTTTTTGAAATATTTACTTTTGTTCTTTCCATATGACCTTTAGTGAAATATAGATAATGATAATTTCAGTATCTTTCCCCAAGTCACTCGGCCAGTAATCAGATACTTAGGATTTATATCTAAGCACTCATGTTCTTAAGTACTTTTCTATACTATTTCTCAAGCTTATGCAACTGAAAAAAGAAATTACCAAGAGAAGACTTTGATCAAATACTAATTTGTGGTATTCCCTATGTACATCACACTTATTCTAAGAAGGGAGACATTGTAGTTGGGTAGTGTCTGAGAAAGATTCAAGATGTCCCTTGCACTGGATGGGGAAGTGGGCTGAAAACCAGTAGAAGATATTTACAAAACCATACCTTGTACACAGTACTCTTACATGGAACCATTTCCTAGATATTTGTGAGTTGCATGCCTTTCCTAGGTTTTATTCAAATGAAAAATAAAACAAAAATAGCAATAACAAAATATTTAGGAATCCCAATGCCAAAAGAATTTGTTTTTTTGCTACACAAGTTGTATCATTTGGATTTCCTATAATTCATACTACAGTCTGGGACTTTGAAGATAATAAAAATGGTGTATAAAAGTTGCACTTGTTGATTTTATAACAGTTCTTTTTTGTTACGTCTGTTTCAAAAGCTGCTCATACACTTATGCTGACTATAATTTATCAGTCAGAGTAGTTAGGAGCCCCTAGAGTATTCTAAACAACCCGAAGCACTTGCTTTTAGTTTCTAACTGACATGCATGAAAAACATTAGGGACATTAATAGGGGATAGTAACACATCTCCTACAAAATATTCTGGAAAATCAATTAAAGAGGAGCTACAGTGTCAATCCACTTTGGGATGGGATGTAGCCAATTTTTGAGTAATGTGTGTTCTAAACATAAAAGGCTTCCTGTACTCTTTTAATTTCAGGAATTTCTATCACTTGCTATTAGTGCTGACAGATTTCTGTCTGTGGTAAGTATGGAATGTGATCACCATCTAACTTCTCTGAATTTCATGTCCTTGATAATTGCACTTGCAGTTAAGAGTGGAGAAGAGATTACACGTACCCGAAGGTAAATGTCAATCTACATGTTCAAATAACAAATAAACTACTTGGATCAGTTTTCTTTTTTGCAAGCAGCAACCAAGAGATCCTAGAGACCTAACTGAGGTCCTACTCTCAGTTCCATAACTATCTACCTGGGACATCCTGAGAAGATGACTTTACTTATCTGAAATATAATGTCTTCATCTGTAACATAGGAGTCTGTTAATTGGATTTTAACTTTCTAAAATGTAGTATTTTATGATTAATAATTTTCTGCTATGTAATGTCTTGCTTTGCCATGGTTTCAAATAATTTCTATTTTTTTTAAGTTAGAACCATTTGCAGGAAGAGATGGTAACCAAACATGGTAGAGTTGAAAATTCTGATGAATACTGTCATCAATCTTTCATAATATCTGAAATTTCAGTCTTATATTTTAAGTTCCTCTTGTTTTAAGGACATTGAATTTTTATAGATTTGTTCTTTGACTCTGCAGTTGAGATATGTATTTTGTTATTATATTACTCTATATTTTCATTAGTTAAAAACTGAGGCCTTGAGGGAAGTAGGAAATTGCTAAGAACATAGAAAACTCTGCCATAAATAGACTTCCCAGAGACCCTAAATTCAAAGCAACCTGGAATAAGGTATGGGCACTCTTCACTGGTTTCTAAGTCAATTTCATATTGGGACATATAATTTCTGATTTTAGGCAGATACTATTTACCCTAAGGTTAAAATAAGGCAATTGATTACTGAAGAAACTAAAGAACCTGTTATAAGATGTCTAGGACTCCTAATGGAGAAGGTAAGGCCAGAAAGTAAAGTCATCCTCAGTTCAGTGCTTGGGATAGAAGAAGACACATTGGAACATGTCTGAAGGAATCCTACAATCAGAGGATGTCCACACTACACAAGTAAGTCCTATCTCATCAATGGAGTACTTTAGAGATGCAGAAGTGTTACATGTAGAGGAATGTACACCAAGCAAGCTATTACTCAGATTAAAAAATATAAAAGTATTTTTCCATAGTCATTACAGATATTTTTAAGAAATAAACATTATAAATAGGCATGTTTCTCTGGATTCTTTCTGAATCTTCTTTGTGTCCAGTGAAGTCATTGCTACTCTGATGTTTCAATGTATTCATGTTCCCTCTATCATCTGTAATATCTCTACACTTTAGCAAGCATAAGCTAAGATACAAATTAATATTGATTTATGTGTTATTAAAATTTACATTAAGGACAGCACTTTGCAATTTCATGCAATCATTTAACATTAAATTTTAAAAAATAATCCAGTTTATTCATGTAGATTTAATTCAATAAATGCATTTCTTTAGAGCATTTCAGTGTATAAATATGCTATAATTTATGCATTCAAATATTGGTAGGTATTGAGATTTCTAACATTGGTTTAGCAGAGATTGCCACAATGAGCATCTTTGTACATAGCTTTTTATTCAAATGTCTGAAGGATTCATATAAGGAACAAATATCAAAGTGGAATTTCTGATCATAAAGTACATATATTTTTAACTTTAATAGAGGTTTACAGATTAGCTTTCCAAAGTGATTGCAGTAGTTTGAACTTTCCACAGTAGAGAATTAAAGTTCTCTCTCTCTCTCTCTCTCTCTCTCTCTTTCTCTCTCTCTCTCTCTCTCTCTCTTTCTCTCTCATATCCTTGCCAATAATTGAGGTTATTGAGGGAAAAAAAGTAATTTGTGTTATCAGATTTTCAATTTCTCTGAATCTGAGAGCTGCAAGATCCAATCTTGATATTCATATCCCACTTTGATATTCCAAATATTTTGATATTTTATAGTCTCATAAAACCTAAATTCCAAATGATAAGTTGTAATATTTTTTCTACATAGAGAATTTTGGGAAACTAAAAAAAAAACATTTTTTTTTTCTAGACTTCCTGCAGGAAGTGGGTGGGAACAGAGCAAAACCCACATCTCTGGAAACCTCCCATGAAAAGGGCTGACTACTGACTCTGGGTCTGCCCAGGCCAACAATGCCCCTTCCTGGAGTACTAGGGGTTTGCAGACAATGAGACTATTTGCTCTTCTCTGTGACCTGAGAGCAGTAGCCCTGAAGTCTATTTAACTGGACCTTGACTTTAGAATAGAAAATAACCCATCACTTTTCAAAAGATTTACTGATTATTTATAGAAGGTTTCATAAATAATACAAAAGAGAGAGAGAGAGAATATTTTCTCAAGTTTCCTCCCAACATCTTGAAAGAAAACTTACTTTGCCACATCTAGACATTCTGTATGTAAAATAATTAAAGGCACATAAAAGTAGAATTAGAAAATCACATGTCCTTGATACTCTATGTAGAAAAGTAAAAAATTGCTAAAACTGATACAGGAATTCAGCAAAGTTGTAGAATATAAAATCATTGCACCAAAGTCTGTTGAATTTCTATACATTAACAATGAAACAGCAGAAAGAAAACTCAAGGAATTGATCCCATTTACAATTGCACTAAAAACCATAAGATACTAGGAATAAACCTAATCAAAGAGGTAAACTATCTATACTCTGAAAACTTATGAAGGAAATTGAAGAAGACACAAAGAAATGGAGAAACATTTCATGCTAATAGATTGGAAGAACAAATAATGTTAAAATGTCCATGCTACCTAGAGCAAGCTGCATTCAATCCCTATCAGAATGTCACCAGCACTTTTCACAGAGCTGGAACAAGCATTCCTAAAATTTATGTGCAACCAAAAAAGACCCCGAAGAGCCAAAGTAATGCTGAAAAGGAGAACCACCTTTGGTTCATCACAATTCCTGACTTCAAGCTGTAAGCATCAAGACAGCATGATTGGGCACAAAAATAGATACATAGACCAATGGAACAGAATAGAAAACTCAGAAATAGACTCTCAACTCTATGGTCAACTAAACTTCAACAAAGCAGGAAAGAATATCCAATGGAGTAAAGTCAGTCTCTTCAATAAATGGTGTTGGGAAAACTGGACAGCCACATGCAGAAGAATGAAACTGAACCACTTTCTTATATCACACACAAAAATAAACTCAAAATGGATGAAAGACCTAAATGTGAAACAGGAATCCATTAAAATCCTAGAGGAGAACACAGACAGCAACCTCTCTGACCTCAGTTGCAGCAACTTCTTGCTAGACATGTCTCCAGAGGCAAGGGAAACAAAAGCAAAAATGAACAATTGGGACTTCATGAGGATAAAAAGCTTCATGAGGATAAAAAGGAAACAATCGACAAAACTGAAAGACAACCTGTGGAATGGGAGAAGATATTCCAAAAATACATATTGCATAAAGGGCTAATATCCAAAATCTGTAAAACAAAAACAAAAACAAAAACAAAACCTTATCAAACTCAACACCCCAAACCCAAAAAATTCAAAGACATACAAATGGCTAACAGACACTGAAAAAAAAAAGCTCAATGTCACTTGTCATCAGTGAGATACAAATCAAAACCACAATGAGTATGATACCACTTCACACCAGTAATAATGGCTAAAATTAACAAGATAGGAAACACTTGGCAAGGATGCAGAGAAAGAGGAACATTCTTACACTGATCGTAGGAATGCAAACTGGTGCAGCCACTCTAGAAAACAGTGTATGGTGGTTCCTCAAATAGTTAAAAATAGAGCTACCCTACAACCCAGCAATTGCACTACTAGGTAATTATCCAAAGGATACAAACAATAATTTGAAGGGACTCATGCCCTCCAATGTTTATAGCAGCAATGTCCACAATAGCCAAAACATGGAAAAAGCCCAGATGTCCATCAAAAGATGAATGGATCAAGAAGATTGCGGTATGCAATGGAATATTACTCATCTATTAAAAAGAATGAAATCTTGCTATTTGCAAAAATATGTATGGAACTAGAGGATATTATGCTAAGTGAAATAATTAGTTAGAGAAAGACAAATACCATATGATTTCACTCATATGTGGAATTTAACCAACAAAACAGATGAACATAGTAGAAGAGAAGGAAAAATAAAACAAGATAAAGACAGAGAGGGGGACAAACCATAAAAGACTCTTAACTATAGGAAATAAATTGAGGTTGCTAGAGGGGAGGTGGGTGTGGGTTGGGGTAATTGGGTGATGAACATTAAAGAGGACACTTGATATAATGAGCACAGGGTGTTATATTCAACTGATGAATCACTAAATTCTACCCATGGAACTAATAAACTAATAATACACTATATGTTGATTAAATTAAATTTAAACAAAAAAGTAAGAAAAAAAAAGAAAATCACATCTTCTAAGTGCCCTTTTGTTAAAAGAAAGAAAGAAAGAAAGAAAGAAAGAAAGAAAGAAAGAAGGAAAGAAAGAAAGAAAAAAGAAAGAAAGAAAAAAGAAAGAAAGAAAAGAAATGCCTCTGGAGATGACTCTTGGAAATAGAACTGTTAGATCACTTCCAGGAGTGATGCTAGGAGATGAAGCAGGAGGTGGTAAGGATGACCAGAAAAAGGATTCAATGCCAGACTGCTTATATTTAGAAGACATTTTCATATTGTAATTACTGTTTTCTGTGTATGTTTTATTCCTCACTACTGAATATATAGTTGACAATTTTAAGTATTTAAAAATATATATTTAATATTTCTAAATGTTTTGAAGTACCTGATGTATCTTAAACTATGGAAAGAACCTAGATGTTCATCAACAGATGAATGGATAAAGAAGATGTGGTATATATATGTACAATGAAATACTATGAAGCCATCAAAACCCTCCGAAATCTTGACATTTGCAATGACATGGATGGAACTAGAGGATATTATGTTAAGCAAAATAAGTCAGAGAAAGACAATTATGGTATTATCTCTCTGATATGAAGAATTTAAGAGGTAAGGCAGGAGAGTTGTGGGGGGAGGGGGAAAAATTAAACAAGGTAGGACCAGGGAGGGAGAAAAACCATAAGAGTCTCTTAATCTCAGGAAACAAACTGAGGGTTTCTGGAGGGTGGGGTGGGGGAAGGATAGGGTGGCCAGCTGGATTATGGACACTGGGGAGGGTATATGCTATGGTGAGTGCTCTATATTGTGTAAGACTGATGATTCACATACCCTTGAAGCAAACAATACATTATATATTTCAAAAGAAAGATGGAGCAAAATACACATTTTATAAATATTATTTTGTTAAAATTCAAATGAGATACAATGACTCTTAGGGTGTCTGGGTGGCTTCAGGTCAGGTCATGATCTCATGGTCCTGGGATCAAGCCCTGCATGGGGTTTCCACTCAGAGGAGAGTGTATGTATGTATATATACACAGACATAAAAAGTAAGTATATAAAAAATGAAGTATATTTTTATATATATTTCTTTATATAAAGTAAGTATATATAAAAAGTATATAAAGTAAGATTTAAAAGTAAAAAGTAAGATTTTACAGTACTGTACTATATTTTAAAAAATGCATGTAAGCAGACTGTGCAGTGCAAAACCATGTTGTTCAAGGGTCAACTGTATTGTCTTTTGGATATGGGTTTACTCCATACAGACATAACAAGAATGGATGTGATATATTATCAGACCAGCTCCTGCATTCCCAACTGCTGTCTACTGAGCTGGCCAAGCCTCTTGGAGTGCTCTTTCCAGCTACTGCTGTAGCAGCTAACCTCTAAAGCCTTGCCAGGGGAGGGGAGAGAAGCTGGCATTAACCCACAAGCTGGTGGCTTATGAATCTTTCCCGTGGTCCTAGTAAGTGCAGGGGTTTAATTTTATTCCTCACTTTTCCACTTTTTGCAGAAATTAGTTCTCTCTCCATTTGCTGTGTGAATGTTGTGGTCATTTCTCCAATTGTCAGAAACAAAATTGAGCCCTGGCTCACATAAGCCATCCTGGGAAGTATAGAATGTGTTACTCCTTCAACAGCGGCAACTCTAAAATGTCTAAATAGTATAGGTTGAGGAACACCAATGAGAATTGATATAGGTGGATAGATAGATAATCTCTTTTGCAGCTGCAATTTCATAGTTAGACAAAATGAAACAAAGAAAAATCAAAAAAAATTTTATGGTGGGTTTGGTTGGGTTGAGAGAGTTTAAAGAGGCAAAAGCCATGCCTCAACACTGTAGAGCTTCCCAGACATCTTTCAAGAAGACATGGAAAATAGGAAATTTACAAGCACCATCCAAGGAAGAACTTTTCCAGATATATATATATATATAATCTAATAATTTTTAGAATTAGAGAGAGGACATTTCCACAGGTTATGGTTCAGCTTATTAGAGCAGCACTGGTAGATTTGTTATAATGGATACTTCAAGGAGAATTTGCATGAGGGTCAGAGATAGTGGAGGGAGGGATTCCCACTAGAAACAAAGTTCTTAGATCTCATCAGTCAGTTATAGAACAGAGGTCTGTAAGCCTTGAAAAATACCTCTGAGAATTTGAAGGGGAGGTTATACAAGTAATATGCTATTTCCTTGTATACCTTGTACATGTTGATAATAACAACATGGTTGGATGGAGTCCTTTTAGTTCAGTCTTTTTTTTCTTCCCTCTCTTGGAATCTTGGAGCTGTGCCCCAGACCGAAGCTTTTGCCTTGCTTTTGCCATTAACCGTTTTGCTCAGTTGTTCTTTTGTTTTCTTTTTTTATTTATTCTTGGCACTAGCATGATTTATTTCCTCAATCTTGAAATTAAAATAATTCAGTAAGAAATGTTTTGTAGGAATGTCTATTATTAAGTTTGGCTTGTAGAAATGACCTTTTTTTTAAATATAAGGAACTAGTTCCCCAATTATTGCTTTAAATATGATAATATGATGTCTCCTTATCTGTTCCTTTTTTTGAAATTTGTAATATTCATATATTGAATTTCTTGGCTCTTCCTCTTTTATACTTCAGATTCATCTCTTTATACTCTGAGTTTAATTTTGTTTTCTATAGTAAACTATATATCATTCATTACCACAATTTTATTTTTGAATGTTGTATTTATGTTTTCATATCATAGAAATTTCCTTGATTTCTAAGTCATCACATTTTGTAGCTATAATGACCTTCAGACCTTGTGGAGAAACATCCTTTAAAATAAAAAAATAGTTTCAATGTTCTTGTTCCTTTTTGTAAGTTTCCTTCATAGCTCTGGTACCTTTTGGACTAAATATGCATATAGACCTAAAAGGATACTGTAGGTCACTGTCTTTTTTTCCCCACCATTTTCCTATTCGTTTTAAATTAAGTGCTCATTTTATTATTTTAATATATACAAGCAGAAATTTGAGACAAAGATGAATTTGTTGTATCTTATGTTATGTACAAGATAGAAGACTCTAAAACAATTAGAATTTTATTTTAAAAAAGTGTTCTGGTATTTTATAGGTGTTTTTGATAGTTCTTTAGAGGGTATGGTTTATTATGTTTAAAACAGGGTGTGAATTGAGGGGGCTTTAGTATTATGTCATTCTCATATCAGAGGTCCCTATTTTAAAAAGGATATTGACCAGAAGGGAGGGAGCAACAATAGTGATAAAGCTATACTGAATTATATCGAGGTACCCTACAGAAAGTAAGCCAGGGGAATAACAGCACTCATCATCAACTATTTGAAAGGGATAATATATTTATTCTACTGCGCTCCAAATGGCAGAAAGTAAAGTGAGAATATTTTATTTAATAAAAGGAAGACATTTACACTACTTAGGACCCTTTGTTTCTGGGATTGTTAAAGCAAGGGTTGGTTTGAATATGGGAGAGGTTGCATGGTGCTGAGTGGGGAATTTTTTGCAAGATCTCATAACAGTTCTTTTCCTTCCGCGCTCCTGTGGTGATTCCACTAAATATCATGTTTAATTCCACCAGAATTTTAAGGTTAAAGAGCATTTGTTCTATTCCATTCAAATAAACCTTTATAATTAAAGGAGTGTTTGAATTGTGAAATCTGCAAAGTTAAATTTCATTGCATTTAATTTAGTAAAATTAAAATGCCTAGTGACATCCTAGTTAGAACATTAGCCATATTTAGACTGGTAATTAATGTCTAATTGGACACTAGTACTCAATTTAGTAGTAATGAAATAATGGCTAAAAATACCAACTGGTATTTAAAAAGATAGGTGATATATATCCTGAAGCAATTTTCTTAAATGCCAATTTTAATTTGACATTTAGAGACTGAGCGATGTGATTGCTGATGAAAAGTTGTACTGTGATCCTATGACATATGGCTAAGTATTCTTATTTGAGGGATGTAAAAATATTTGGTGTAACTTATAGGTATTCAAAAAACAAATATTTGGGCGCCTGGGTGGCTTAGTGGGTTAAAGCCTCTACCTTCAGCTCTGGTCATGATCTCAGGGTCCTCGGATTGAGGCCCGCATGGGGCTCTCTGCTCAGCAAGGAGCCTGCTTCTTCCTCTCTCTCTCTGCCTGCCTCTCTGCCTACTTGTGATCTCTCTTTCTGTCAAATAAATAAATAAAATCTTAAAAAAAACAAAAAAAAATATTTTACTACTGGGAAGAAGGAATTTTGAAACTAAATATACTGTATAACATAGAAAGAGAGAAATAAATGACTTTTTAAAAATACTGATATTTTATAAAGAACCTGAAGATAAATTTACCTTTTCTTGAGGTTGAGCATGTTTAGACGGCCTCTGTTGTACAATTAAAGCAACACATTCTGTATAATTTTCTGTCTTATTTATGCAAAGAACTTGAGTTGGAATTTGATTTCTGGTACTGATTATGGAGCAATTATATATTGTCAGTTAGACATACACTCAAATACTTTAATTGGCAATTGAAAAAAAATATTATCTTTATATAATATTTGATGGATCTAGTCAGAATGTATTTTAGAAAGACATTTACCATAATGCTTCTCAAAGCTGAGCCAAGGAATAATTTATTCATTAGAATTTTCCTGAGAAACAGAACCAAGAGAGCATATATATTGTTCAAAAGAAACCCACAGACCCAAGTGGCGTCACTTGGACCAGACCGAGTCATCAAAACTGGGTATAATATCTAACCTAACTATAGTTTTGACGTCCCCCAGAAATGTAAGTCTTAACCAGTCAGTCAGGAATATTCCCATCAGTGCCAATTAGGTTATCTGTTGGAGAAGACTTGTCTATACCTCAAAGGAAGATGAAGTAATTTGCATTATAAGGCACCCTCCAGTTTCCCCTAAGGAAAGGTGTTATTCCTTGGAAAAGTTCTTTATTTCAAATAACTTTTTTCAAATAACTTTTTTTTTTTTGCCACACCTTCCTTTCTATAAAAATCTATTTTGAACAACACCTCAGAGTGCCCCTCCATTTGTAAGATGGGATGCTGCCTGATTCATGAATTGTTTCACAGAGCCATTTAGTTCTTCAAATTTACTTTGTTGAGTTTTGCTTCTTGATTATACACACACACACACACACACACACACACATACACACATATGAATATATACATACATGCAGAGAGAAAGAGATCAGTTAATTTTGAAGAATTGCCTCATGCAGTTATGGAGGCTGTCAAGTCCTGAGATCTACAGGTATGTCAGCAAACTGACATCTCAGGAAATTGGTGGTATTATTTCAGTCTGCAGGCCACAATTTCAAGGCCCAAGAAAAACCAGTGTTTTAGTTTGAGTAAGAGATGGGAAAAATCTGATGTCCCAGTTTAAAGGCAGTCTGGCAGGAATTCTCTCTTACTCAGGGCAGGGTCAGCCTTTTGCTCTATTGAACCTTCAACTGACTGAATGAGGAGCATATACTTTAGGGAAGGTATCTGTTTTATTCAGTCCACTGATTTAAATGTTAATGTCGTCTAAAGACAACTTCACAGAAACACCAAGAATAATATTTGACAAAATATCTGAGCACCCCATGGCCCAGTCAAGTAAACACATGTAACAAACTATAACAGGTAATATTTTCAGTCAAGGCCAAACATATTATTTTTTTTTTTTTTTTAAAGATTTTATTTATTTGACAGAGAGAAACGCAGCCAGAGAGCGTATATAAGCAGGGGGAGTGAGAGAGGGAGAAGCAGGCCTCCCGCCAAGCAGGGAGCCCGATGTGGGACTCAATCCCGGGTCTCCGGGATCATGACCTGAGCCGAAGGCAGTTGCTTAACCAACTGAGCCACCCAGGCCCCCCGAGGCCAAACATATTCTTGGAAAATTATTTGAACTGAATTCAACAGGATTCTTTATGTTACTGTTATAAGTACATTGGAAACTTGTGGGCAAATTACTACTCTAAGCTATTACAGTAATTTAAAAATCAAAACCAATCAACTAACCAAACAAAAAAAAAATCTAAGTAAAGCCTACAAAGGTGATCTAACTTTAAATAATGCCAAAGGTAATTTTTTTAAAGTACAAAATAAAATTGTCAACCCCCTGTCATCATCTTCATCATCATTTTGAAACAGTTTCTTGTATTCGGAAATACAGTATGACATTGTTTCTGGGATAAAAATCTGTATTCATATTAAGGCACTTTGGGTCCAGAATATCTCCTGGATTTTATTTAGAATTATGATTATGTGACCTATCAAGAATTGAGGTCATACAATCCTAAAAAGTACTGCATTAGGCTAAGATGTCATGTAACTAGTTTTACTAACCATTCAGCACATATTTTAAAAGTAATAATTTCAGAAGACTAAACCGTGTGTCTCAAAAGGTAAACACTGTACTTCAAGGTTAACATGACTTCCTTGTTAAGTTCATTTCCAGTGGGTTTATGGGGCAATTGCAGAGGAACATGACAGTATTCAATATAGAGATAAAAATAACACTGTTACCACAACATTTAGCATTTAAATATATGCTATTTACATTTGCTATTGTTTCACATGTATCATTTTGAATATTTGGGCTTCAAAGTGTGGCTCATCCCAAGTGCTATGCTCAACACATAATAGGGAATCAATTAATATTGGCCATTTGATAAGGTTGTGGACATGTATCTGTGACATTTCTGTATGCAAGTGAATTTTTTTTAATTCCAAAAACAGTTATGCACAGCAATAAATCACTGGACCAACAGATAGTAAGATAAATGGCTTCGATTTAACCAAAGAGCAAGTAAACTCTGGAAGATATTTCTTGTTCCCTAAAGCTGGATCTATCTAAAATAAAATCATGGTTGTTCCACCAGAGGAATACTCTTCAAACATTGGATGCTAGAATAGACAACACATTTAAGTCCAAACTGAGCACAAGGAATACAGGCAGAAGACATTCAACAGTAAATATTAGAGTGAATTTAGAGTAATTATTAACCAGATTGTTAGTGAAAATCAAAGTTAGGGCTAGAAAAGTATGGTGTGGATTCTAGAATGTTCTGTCAAGAAGAGTAAATTATTTAATTAAGTTAATTAATTCTGGAATCTTGGTGATATGAGACTCCCTTTAAAAGCTGCATTGTGGGGTGCATTTCTACCAACCCTGGATAAGCTATCTGATCTTGACAGGAATTATCTTTGGGCTGGGAAGACAGGAGTCTTGCTTCTCTTCTGGAGTTACTGTTTCTCTCTGATTTCAGTCTTCCTTTTCCTTATGGCAGGAAAGAACACTGCATTACACCATCAGTAAAAGAGGAGGATGTCCATGGACATTTTATTCTCTCAGCTGACAGCATGGGAAAAGGTAATGCCTGCATGCAAAGTAAAATGGAGTTTTGATAGCTCCAGTAAATTTGATTAAGGTTACATGATAAAGTGGACTGTTAAGGGTCACAAGTTGATTTGGATTTTTGCTTAAAAACTATATTTTTCTCATTTATATTTAAAGGCTGTATACTATAAAGGGAAAGTGCCTCAAAGTAGAAATTCAGGGACTTAAACTCTACGACTTGATCTTCTACTACTTGCAATTTAGACTCATTCTACTTATATTTCTGCCATAGACTGCATGTTTGAGTCCCCTTGATGCCCCCAAATTTATTTGTTGAAATAATTATTCCCAATATTAGAATATTAGGAGGTGGGGCCTTTGATGATTGATTAGGTCATATGCAGCCCTCATGAATGGGATCAGCAGTTTTATAAGAGACACCAGAGAGGTCCCTAGCCTCTTGTACCTCATAATAATTGAGTAAGAAAATACTGCCATCTATGAAACAGGAAATGGGCTTTCATCAGCTACTGAATCTGCCAGTGTCTTGATCTTGAACTTCCCAGCCTCCATAACTGTGAGAAATGAATGTTTGCTATTTAACCCACCCAGTCTATAGTAGTATTTTTTGTTACAGCAGTCTAGACATATATGCAGTTTCCTTATTTATAAACTGAAGATAATAGCACCTCTAGAAGCTATATTCCAAAACTTAAACACGATAATAATTTCTTGGGAGTTACAATCCCAGGGGAGTAAACTGATCAGGAAAGGGAAATGGGGCAGGTTAACAGGGAAGGTAAATGCAATGTGATGCATTACTGAGCTAGCCACAACTTCATGAGAAGACATGGGCATTTGTGAGATC
Source organism: Spilogale gracilis (assembly GCA_004023965.1). Classification (NCBI taxonomy): domain Eukaryota; kingdom Metazoa; phylum Chordata; class Mammalia; order Carnivora; family Mephitidae; genus Spilogale; species Spilogale gracilis. The sequence goes on from PITA01023412.1 coordinate 24,562, forward strand.
ACGACGGTCATCTTCAAACATGTCATGTATTACCTGGGTCACTATGGAAAAAGAAGGGAAATATATTTATCTGGTAGACCCCCTTACGTCTTGTCTCTCAGTGGTCAAAATTTGCCTTAAAGTACATTTAATTCCACTATGTATTCAAGTTGAGTTATTGACTTCCTTCATGCATCTGCTTGAGAAACTAGATCTTGTGACTCACAGTGCAATCTTTCATATGAGGCTATCAGTGAAGACAGAAGCCACATCCACCCATTTTAGATGGCTAGGACCAGCATTCTTGTACAAACGTGTCTCTTATAGCATTGGCACAATGGATACTGTCAGAGCCCAACCCTCTGGTGGAGGCTACAAGAGCAGGGGATATTCAGCAAAAGGACTGTGACAGTGGCAGCCAGGGCTCTCTGTTGAGCAAGAGACCAAGGTCCCAGGAGTTAGGTGAGTGCAAGTAAGTTGGGCTTGTATCTAAGAAAAAAATGGCTTATTTTTTTTAAAAAAATTGTCAATATTTATTCTTTTGAGCAATATCTAGGAAATTACACTGTTTCTATGGTACCAGCTGGCATTATGAAATATGTAGTTTTTTGGGGAACAAAGTGTTCCCTATCTCTTTTATATTACTCTGAAAGTTTAAGAAGTCTATATGGTTCTGGTAGAACTCATATATTAGCAAATCTGTTAAAAATTGTTCTAATTTTGTCAGTCGGGAAAAATAAAGTAATGAGGATTCTGGCAGCATCATGTGATATCCTTTGACAAAGCCTGAAACAATTTAATTTGCCATTTGTGGACTATACAAAGATGCATTTGCTTCATTTATTAAAGATCATGTCTTGTTCTGAATTGAGAGTACTTTAACATTTCCAGGATAGGCTGGAGAAAATTGTCCAGGATAAATATAGGAGATTAAATAGGATAAACTCTCATGATACATATTATCTTTTCATTTGGGTTAGAGAATTGAATTTCCCAAAACTGAAATGTTTCACTCATCTGACAAAAATGCCCATAGCTGCAACTTTTTGGGTAAGAGAAAAAGGTAGATTTTTCTTTGAATTAACCAATGAAGATAATAGGGGTTCTATTGAGAAAACAGGACTAAGGTGGCCTTCTCAGAGAAGAAAGGGCAGAGAAAAGAGTGCCACACCTTGATCATATTTGCTGGTAAAACTGGAATTCATATTTCCCTCCTTCTCTCCTTCCCTCCCTCTCTTCCTTCTCTTTATCAACTGTAGTTCATGTCCTGTGAATGCAGAACATCTACATTGAAGGATAAGGGACCATGGAAATCAGTGAGCCTAGAAAATAGCTGCAACTCAAAGTTGTCTCTGAGCAATGCCATCTAGGCAGAATGGAATCAGACCAACATGTATTATGTTTCTGGGGGTAGAATGATGGAAAGTAAATTGTACATTTTTCTTTAATAATTTTTCCTTTTTGGGGTGCCAGGATGGCTCAGTTGGTTAAGTGACTGCCTTCGGCTCAGGTCATGATCCTGGAGACCTGGGATTGAGTCCCACATTGCTTCTCCCTCTCTTACTCCCCCTGCTTGTGTTCCCTCTCTAGCTGTGTTTCTGTCAAATAAATAAATAAAATCTTTAAAAAATAATTTTTCCTTTTTATTTCATAGTTAAGAATGCTAGTTAAAAATCCTTTGAAAAGAACATCTTCTCCCAGGGTAAAAGTGACAACAGGACGTTTGTAGCATTATGAGCCTGGGAGCTAAAAACACTCTAGGAAGAAGATGGCAGAAGGCCAGGTGACTGCATTTCGGGGAGTCCCTGAAGTGAGCTCAATTCCTACAAAAAACACTACAGGAACACTGTGAGCACCCATGAAATCAGTCTGAAATGTGATATTTCACACTTCTGGATCACCACGGGGACAAGGACCACAGGCAAAAAGCAACCAATTCAGCTGGACAGTGGCTGATATATTTAGCTATACACCCACTCAAACACTCCTCACCACAATGACTCAGAAGATGAATATCCAAAGAAGAAGAAACCTGAGACTGCAACCCCAGTCACAGAATTACTGGAAATGAACATAATAGGACAGAAATGGAATTCAGGGCAGCAATCATCCAAGCAATGGCTAATTTGGAAAAGAACATTAGTCTCAAAATGGAAGCCATAGTAACAGAAGTGAAAGTTGAGGTTAGAAAGGCTATTAATGAGATGCAATCTAATTTAAATATGCTAACAGCTAGAGTAAGTGAAGCTGAAGATTGTATCAGTGATTTAGAAGACAGATGGATTAAGAAGGAGGAGCAAGAGAAGTCTTGGAGCAAAAGAGTTAAAATCTCATGAAAACAGAATAAGGGAAATAAATGATGCGATGAAACACTCCAATATCAGAATTACTGGAATCCCCGAAGGAGCTGAGAGAGAGAGAAGCCTAGAAGATATTGTTGAACAAATCATGGATGAAAATTTCCTAAATATGGGGAATGAAACAAATGTTCATGTCCTAGAGGCAGAGAGTATACCCCCCAAGATCAATGAGGCCAGAAAAACCTCCAGGCACATAATTGTGAAATTTGTGAATCATAAAACCAAAGAATATGTCTTAAGGGCAGTTAGGGGAAAGCGATCCCTTACCTATAGAGGGAGGACCATCAGAATAATGTCAGACCTTTCCACAGAAACCTGGCAAGCCAGAAAGGGCTGGCAAGACATATTCAGGAAGTTACATGACAAAAATATGCAACCAAGGATAATGTATCCAGCAAGGTTGACTTTCAGAATGGAAGGAAAAATAAAGAGCTTCCAGGAACACCAAAGTCTAAAAGATTATGCAACCACCAAGCCAGCACTACAAGAAATACTAGGAGGGGTTCTATAAAAGAGAAACGAACTTAAGAGTGACACAGAACAGAAATTTACAGAGGTAATCTATAGAAACATGAACTCCATAGGCAACATGATGTCAATACAAACGTATCTATCAATACACTCTCAATGTGAATGGCCTAAGTGCTCCATAAAAAGGCCCAGGGTTGCAGACTGGATAAAATGACAGGACCCATCCATATGCTGTTTACAAGAGACTCATCTTGAATCTAAAGACACTTCCAGATTGAAAGTGAGGGGATGGAGGACCATCTTTCATGCCAACGGACCCCAAAAGAAAGCTGGGGTAGCGATTCTCATATCAGTCAAATTGGATTTTAGTCTAAAGACTGTAGTCAGAGACACAGAAGGACACTACATCATTCTTAAAGGGTCTATACATCAAGAAGATCTAACAACTGTAAATATTTATGTCCCCAACATGGGAGCAGCCAACTACATAAGCCAACTGTTAAACAAAATAAAGAATCATATTGATACAAATACATTAATTGTAGGACATTGTAACACACCACTCTCAGCAATGGACAGATTTTCTAAACAGAAAATCAACAAAGAAACAAGAGCCTTGATAGACACATTGGACCAGATGGATCTCATAGATATATTCAGAATATTCCACCCTAAAACAGCAGAAAACTCATTCTTCTTGAGTGCACATGAAACTTTCTCCAGAATAGACCACATACTAGGTCACAAATCAGGGCTAAACCAATAGCAGAAGATTGAAATTATTCCTTTTTTTT